>BMAU01020527.1:375000-495583 GCA_019973935.1 Trichonephila clavipes | reverse complement strand
TTTGAGAAGCACTACACTAGATAGTTTAAGGGAGAGAAATGCACCAAAACCATAAACCCGGGAAGTAATCACGTAGGATTTTTCTACTTATCATAGAAATAAACACACTTATCTTATTGAAGCGCTCTTGACTCCTTTACTTGGATTATCTTTAGATAACTTAACAAAATATTTCGACCTCCTGTCGTAATCTTATTCGTTATTCACTCTTCAGTCTCCACTTTCAGCCATTCTCGTCCACTATAATGCAAACACTCAAATAGAATTTCTAATTTGCATAAACCTCGCCTTCTTCACTGAGCGAATTTTTCAAATAGAATCACATATTATTTATATAAACATTTATTTTACCCAAGAAGATTAATGGAAGAATCACGGATAGTGGTACTCAACCTTTTTTTCTGCTGGGTCGCATACATATATTTGTTATTTCACGCGGGCCGCAACATGGGGATAAATGGAGGGGAAAAATGCTTTAAGACAGTGGTTTTCAAACTTTCACTACTGGCGAACCAATTTTCAATGATAATTTTTATGGCGCCCTCCCCGCTAAAAATAATAATGTATTGAATGCAATAATAATGCATTTTGGCGCTAAAGCTACAATACGATCATAATTATAAACCGTACAAATTAACAAGATAAGTATTAAATTTTGTATATGTTACTTTCAAGTAATATATATTTTCATTTTTTTACTTATTAATTTATTTTGTAATTATTTGTACTGCACACGATAAAAAGCACAATTCCAGTGAATAATTTAACTAAGAGAAAATAAACTTACCTACTTTCAAGGACTTTTCAATTTTTCTTTGATAATCTGAGGAAAAATCCAATAAAACTAAAAGCAGCATTTGAAAACTTCAATTCAACTCAAACCTTTCATGTCTATCGCTTTTCTCATATTTACTTTCTCTATCTTGATTAATATGCTTTATTTCAGCAGGTTCTTCAATTGCTTGATCAGTTTCAACTTCCTTCAATAGAGATCAGAGATGCCCATTTTTTTTATATATTCTGCTCATTTACATTTATAAGCCATAACAAGTCGTACAACACAGCAATCAAAACCACAAAATTGTTCATGGGGAAAAGTGTAGTATGTTCATATAAAATATTTTTGAACAAAAGTTGTCGCGCAGGGAACTCGATCAAAACAAGTACCTTGATTGTAAAAAAACGTTTGCCACTCTCAAAAAAGAGGCATATTTGTGACAAATTAATTCTAGTTCCCATTAAGACTGTCTAATAGGAGGGTACTGTCAATGTCACTGTAAACGAATAAACAGTTTTCCCAGAATTAACGATTTCGTGTGTGAGCCTGTGTTGACTCTGCGCCTCAAGCGACAAGTTAATAAACATACATTATTTTATAACTAGAACACGTAGACACGGGACAACTCCATTGAGTGTGAAAGAGGATATCGAAGATGTTTCTAGTGCACTGGACAATGGGAGTTAAGGGTTGTACTTCTTGGATGAAACGTCCAGAACTCTATTGCTCTCGGTGAGTTAGGATCTAAAAACACCAGTTCAAGATTTATTACCACCATAAAATGTGTCAAAGAGAGAATAACTTGAATATTTTTCAGAAATACTTTAAAAAAGGGAGAACAAAAATTTAAACACAAAAGAAAAAGTGAGTTACATAGAAGATGCACTTCTCTATAGAGAGATCATTTTATGAAGAAAATCGTGAAACGTTCAAGGTTCCAGGAAAAAGTTCGCTATATAGAAAAACTCGCAATATAGAGGTTCGTTACATAGAGGTTCGACTGAGTGAAGCACCAACCCGTGGGTGCCCCATTTCAACATTATCTACGCGAACAGTACCAGTAGGAAAGAACTAAGAATCACGCAAATCTGTCATCTTAATATTTATTTATTAAGATCTTAACTTAAACACTATATTCAATAATAATAATAATCAAATTAAGCAAATCTGGAGTGAGAAGACACAATTCGTATTACCAAATAATCGCGTAACTGAGCACTATATCTAACTTTACAGATTACATCTAATCTCATTAATACACGCAGTTTCTTATTAAGACGCTAACTGCTATAACCTGGGTAACAGCTACTACTGTCTTGGTCCTAGCTGACGTGGCTTTACACCTTGTGGAATGGTATCCACCTTTAGCTTGAATACACAGGTACGGGTAGGTTAATTCTTGAGCTTGGAATTTCCTCTAACTTTAACTTAATCGCTTCTAATCATGAACATAGACCTCATATAGCAATTTCACATAGCCACCCTGCGAACGCCAAACTTATACTATACATAAGATTCCTAATTTGCATTCCCACGTTCTTCTTCTCGAGTTGGTCGGAAAGAAGTGCCATTATAGCCCCAAAGAACCCCAAGAAGACATTAATGAAAATCGCGATGAAAGCCCGTCACAACTGTATTTCTAATTCTGTGAATGTGTGACATAAAATATCTATTTTCATGTTATAAAATATATCTAATTCTTAATTTTTAGAGAGGTTTTTATAGAAACGTATAATATTCCGCTTGGGAGAACTCAAACATACCAACTCAACTTATGTGTGCGAAGACAACACTATAGTAATGCCTGATTAACGGAGAAAATATATAGATAGTTTTTACTTGTTCTCGTACGTAGATCGAATACCACGAGAGGCACCCAGACTCCACCTCCGCGAAAAACAAGTTCGTTCCATCACAGGAGAACAGGGAGAAAACTAAAACAATGAACAATTATAAAACTAATGTAAGCAATTTTTTTTTCAAATTTATTTGATACATGAAAAAATATTTTTATTTGTGAGGGTTTATTGGAGATCTAGAGGGAGGGCGTGCTTTGCAGTGCAATGAAGCAATCTACTAAGCATATACGTTACCCACCCGTTTCGATGGGTATTTCATGATGTTGTATAAATATATATATATATATACATATATATAGTCAAACCTCTATATTGCGAATTTTTCTATACAGCGAACATTTCCCTAGAACCAAGATCATTTCACGATTTTCTGATTAAAATAACCTCTCTGTAGCGAAGTGCATTTCTATATAACGAAATTTTTCTTTTGTGATTCAATTTTTTTCTTCCTCTTTTTCAATATATCTAGACATTTCAGGTTGTTCTTTCTTTTAACTCATTTTATAGTGGTCATAAATCTTGAGCTGGCTTTTATTAAGTACATAGTTCGTCGAGAGCAATAGATATCTGAGTGTTTCATCCAAGAAGTGCAACATTTAATCCCCATCATCCAGTTCACTAGAAACATCTTCGATATCCCCTTTCATCCTGAGTGGAGCTGTCTCGTGTGCTTGAACTAGTCTCCGTTCACTTGTAGTACTGATCAGTCGTACTGGTAACTTCGTTTCTTGTAGCTCGAAAATGTAAAACGTAAGTGCTTGAGCATCAAAGAAAATAATTAATTCTTCAGGAAATGGATAAAGGCGTCAAGAAACTTTAGTTGCAAATTTTTCTTTCTTTTTGATAGGAAAGATATATAAAATAAATATTCTTAATTTCCAAAAAGGTGGGAATTATCACTTTTTTAATATATAGTGTAAATGAATATAAATTTTTATGTGGTTTATAAAGGTAATTAAAAGATGAACCTCTATATATCGAATTTTCCATATAACGAACTATTTTTCGGGATTTAACGACTTCGTTATATAGAGATCCGACTGCATATAAAATTACTGATACCTAAGTCCTGGCATTCAGAAATCGATTGCACTGAAAAATACACTTATTCTGGTTTCTCTCAACTTTTAATATAAAAATAGAGAGAGAGAGGACAGAACTTCTAATTAATATCTTCTAATAATCTCTAAAATTGAAGTAGAAGGATTTTTTGCTCTCTCGTAACCCAATAATCATGTGGATTTCTGCAAAATCAATTTTCACACAGTGGATCTCTGCCCGTAAAATAAATTTGCGTGCCAAGTTTCAAGTCTAAATCTATTCGAGCAAAAACGGATTTACCCCACAACCCCGTAATACCCGTTAAGATTCGATTTCCAAAAGAACTGTTCTTAGTGGATGAAACATTCAAACCAAATTTCATTATTATAGTTCTAATAGTTCGAAAACCGGAATATTTTTATGTCAATACACCCCAGTAACCCCCCCGCTTCTCCCATGTGTCTATTTCCGTGAAATCCTTTCTTAGTGGATCTCTATTCAACAAAAGAGACATGGTTAACAAATTTCAAATATATGGATCTAACAATTAAAAAAAACAGGAACTTTTTTTCTGTAACTCACGTCGACCCCTCACAATCCCCCTTGGGGGTCGAGTTTTGCAAAATTCTTTGTTAGAGAAACTCTTTTCTATGAAAGGAATGTGCTATTTATTCCATGTTTATCAAACGTGCTGTTATGGAAAAATTGAATGCCACGTGACATTCACACACCACAAACTATTTTCGCTGAATTTGTTCTGCAAATCTGACTGAATAACTTTCTGATGTTTTTTTTCCGAAATTCTTTTTATGATAAACTAAATAGCATTCAATCAATAAAAAAACAGAAATCCCTATAGTAATAAAGTTTTATTTTCCTAAGTAATTTTAGTAATTTACATGAACGTCCAAACAGTTTTAAATACCACTCCTCATCTGTAATAATAAAAAGCAAATATTTACAAATCCTATTTCTCTAAAACAATAAATCAAAGTGATTAATGATATCACGAGATTTTAAGTCCCAAGGAGTGTCTTGTCAACCAAAAAATCGCTTTATCAATTTCAAAATAAAATATTTCCCGGGGAATACCTTCAAAACTCAAAACTCAAATTCTTAAAGAACTATTATTTATTACACTTTAGACACACACTGGTGCTTTGAGTAAAATTACTTTGAATGTGAACATTTTCCTACAAACTATGAATCAAAAGCACAAAATTATATTCTGTTCATTTTCATTTTCTCCTTGGAACATTAAGATTAACGACTACGGAGACCATTGCCCTCTGGTGGTAAGGGGAATAGCAAAAAAAAAGAGCATTATGAAACTTCTTGAAAAGGAAACCATTATGATAAATTGTTTAATTAAGGAGAAAATCCATCATCGAAAACTGAAGCAAATTCCTTGAATCATTCAGTTTTTGGTTATTGTTCAGCACGATTTAGCTTTAAAGTTTCCACAAAATATAATTACTATAAAATCTTCATTTGAAGTGAATAGAGTAGTGGGATTATCGTAACTAAATGGTATAAAGTAAATGCAAATGGTAAGGTAAATGTTTTTACGGTGGAAACAAATAGAGTAAAAAATGTGGTGATGGTGAAAATGTTGTCCACGCGACTTTTTACAAATGCATATAAAAACATTACCTTTCTATTACGCATAACTTTAAAAACTTCTTTTCTTACTATTTTTAAATAATTAATGAAAATGAATAATTTAGGTTTAAATATACATATCAATTCATTTTGGTATTGATTTACTTTTTAAAAAACTGTGAGCATTATTTCATGTATGTAGGATTAGTAGATTCTGGAACTACGATACTGTTCGAATTAATTGGGACAACTGATAAAAAACAATTTTTTTTAAAAACCTTAGCCATTACATACCTTAAGTAGACAAAAAAATCTCTATATTAGTCTGAAGTATGTCATCTTGTAAAAGAAATTACCTCTTCAACTCTTCTTGGACTCCGACTAGTGCAGAGAACATGTTTAATTTCATCATCGTGCAGCCACACTTGTACAGCACATTTTATCATTTGTTCTCGGTTGTCGCACAACTTATCTTAGCTAAGAGATTCTTGAGAATGTGTCATAAATTCTTAATAGGATTTAAGTCTGGTGAATTACTAAGCCAATTAAACACTTCTGTTTTATTTCCCTGCATAAAATGTCTGGACCAATATCGAATTGGGACATGAAGCCAAATCATGTTTCGTCAAATGTTTCCATGGATGAAACAATTCTACTGCATAATATTTCTATATTTTTGATATAATTCACCAATGCCTTTAAAGGGAACAAAGCTTCCATTGCCATTTGTTCTGAAAAAAAACCCAAAGCATCTGTTTAGAAAGGTGTTTTACAGTCTGTTGGATATGATCAGGCAGCAGAGCGTCAAACTACTCTTGATTTGTATCCCTGCACAAATAAATGCGTTTTATCACTGAAAATCGCTTATAGTCGTTAACAATCCAGGATATGTATTTTTGGCCCATGCAAAATCTTTTTCATTGTTTTCTGAGTTAAAAATTGCTTTTGCCTCGGTCTTGATGCTTTACGGATAGCTTCCAGTACCATTTTCGATACAGTTGAGATACTCACTACAGCACCATAATCCAATCAATCCCTTCGAAGGTCTTTGATTTATTTTGCTATTTCTTATTAGAATTTTATCAGTTCTTAGAGTAATTTTCCACCTGAGCCCACGTTTTTTTTTCTCTTTGGAGACGACGATCAAGAATCTTGAAATGTTCTTAATATTCTTCAAACACTTAATTTTCCCACACCAACTACCGTGGCTATTTCTCTCACAGTCATAGAAGTGTGTTAAATGGGAGTAATTATTTTGAACGCTTCCTCGGATTAATTGATATCCATCTCTGAACAAGCAAAAGTAACGTGTTACGTGGAACGCAAAATTATATAACCACCAGCTACCACACTAAAAGGCTCATTGTGAAGTCGGCCCTGTAAAATTGTACAACCGCACCACGGACCATTAGTAAGGAAATGAACATGTTTGCAACATGCCTAGTACCCGCTCGTACAAAGCGACGACTTTTGTAGCAGCGTGAGCTGTCAGCACGGCAGCCATTACTTCGACTTCCCTTGACAATGTAGCATTAAGAGAGAATTGACTTCAGTGCACTGAACGACAAAGATATAGGAGTGTCACAATGTTGTCTTTTCAGACGGGTCCCAGTTCTGCTCGCAGCATTCTGATTCCGTAAACATGCCTAGGGGTTCCGAAGAAACCGCTCGTCACTTGCTTGCATTCGATACCGGCATATAATCCCTGCTCCTGGTATGGTTTGGGCAATCACTAAATAAGCAGCCCACTCATCTTAATTTCGAATCGACGGTAATTGGAACTCAGATCGATACACCTCTCCCATCTTACGTCCAGTGGTTGGGCCCCATGTGTGTGGCTGCCAAACATCCTCAAGTGACAAGATAATGCAAGATTGCATGTTGCACGTCGTGTTCTGGCCTTTTTTGATACACACGATATTCTATTGCTACCCTGATCAGCACAAGCTTCTGATCTGTCACCCACTGAAAACATCTGGTCTTGGGTAGCTAAATGACTGGCCTGCCACGCCTCTTCAACCAATACGGTTGATGAAATGTATCATAGACTTAAGCACAGTGTTTCTCAAACTGTGGGGCGTGCCCCCCTTGAGTGCGTGGTAACCCTGCGAGGGGGCGAGAGCATATTGAAAATAAAAGGTTTAAAAAATAATTTTGGGAATGAAGTAAAACATAATGTTTTCTGACATAATAAAAAATACTCATTTACACTGATATAATTTATTTTTATCATCTAGTGATCATCAAAAATAAAAGATTCCACTTCAAACGCTCATTATCCATCTTTGATCCTATAACCAAATTAAAAAATATTTTGTTTACTTTGCTGTAATCCCATGATAAGAGATTTTTTTTTTTATATTACGTTTCTTTTAACCTAAACTATTATTTTAGCTGACCTTCGAACTTACTGGTATGGTTACCTCCGTCGTTTTTTTAGGGAAGTTGTAAATATAATATATTTCTAATTCGTTTTTCCATGTGAAAGAGTTTTATGATATATGATAAGCATATTGAGCACTTTGAACAATTATTTGGCCAAGATTTATTTTTATGAGTATTCTGAAACATATAATGTATAATGAAAAACGTTTTACACAATTATTGTTTAGAACATGCTACACTTTCCCCATGATCAATTTTGTAGTTTTGATTGCTGTGTTGTACGACTTATTATGGTTTATAAATGTAAATGAGCAGAATATTAAAAAAATGGACATCTGTGATCCCTATTGAAGGAAGTTGAAACTGATCAAGCAATTGAATAGCCTACTGAAATAATGCATATTAATCAAGATAGCGAAAGTAAATATCAGATAAGCGTTAGACATGAAACTTTTGAGATGATTTGAAATTTTCAAATGCTGCCTAAAGATCTCTATGAACAAAACTATGAAGCCATAATGTAGCACTTCACCTTGTCAAAAAGACACAAGGAAGAAAAAGTTCAAAAGGCTATTTGTAGATCATCAAACTACAGCAAAACTACAAAAACGTGAACAAAGTATGACAGTTTAGCTGGAAAATAACGTTCCTGTGCTGTTAGTGAAAAGTGTCTGTGATTTATGCCCTTTATTAAGAACACGCACATTTGGAACATTTTCTTTAGTTTTATTTGATTTTTCTTAAATTTTCTAATAAAAATTAAAGTCATTTTTAATCATCATTTAATCATTTTGTCTTCCCACCATATTGTTTACGTACAGTAAATCTCATTTTTGTATTTGATTTCATTTAAGGTGTTGCAATTTTAATGACTAGCAGTGCAGTTTATTATGAAATCATATGGAAAAATCTATGAAAGGGTGAAAAATATAGGACGCTTAGAAGCAGAACAGACAATCATAGGAGTAACAAGGTATAGAACAAATCACACCAAACAGGCTCTAACCCAGGCGTCAGCAATCCATGACACGTGGAACAATTATTAGTGACACTCTACAAAGTCCTCTCCATGTCTCATGATTTTCTCTTTTTTTCAGTTGGCTTTTCGCCCAGATACACGAGTAATGAGTATTCTTTCAGGCGAAATTAGAACTTAATTTGATTCCCTTTGTGCACAATATGTTACTTTAAACTAGT
Organism: Trichonephila clavipes; assembly: GCA_019973935.1. Lineage (NCBI taxonomy): Eukaryota > Metazoa > Arthropoda > Arachnida > Araneae > Nephilidae > Trichonephila > Trichonephila clavipes. The sequence continues at coordinate 486,721 of BMAU01020527.1, read as the reverse complement.
GATTCTCAAACTTTTAATATTTGCGACCCAATATTCAATCATATTTTCATCGAGCCCCCCTCCCTCCATACAGTAATAATGTTTTGAATTCAATAATACTATACTTTGACACTAAAGCTACAATATATCTACAATATACATACACTCATGTCCATAAATTAAGGATAATGAAGTTCAGGCAAAGAAAGAGACAGAAGCAAAACAAATTTGACTTATTTGTAAAGTCTATTTATTAAACAAAAGGTAAAGAGCAACAAAGATGCTATATGTTTGTTATAATTAATAAAAATTGCGATTTTTACTCCCAGGAGCAAATTTCAAAAATGAATCTGTTTACAAAAAACTGTATAACATGGTTAGTATGATGGTTAATAAGGATTATGTCTCCCGGACGATGCAATACAGGCCTTACAACGCTTAGGCATGCTGAGTATCAAATTATCAATCTGATCTTGGGAAATATTACACCACTCATGAAGCAATGCCCTCCGAATTTGCGGTAGACAGGTGGGAGGGGGCTGACGGGCTGCAATTCGTCTGCCAAGCATATCCCACATATGCTCTATTGGATTCAAGTCCAGTGAGTATACTGGCCAATCCATACGAGTGATATCCTCCGATTGAAGGCATTCGTCTACAATGTTAGCACGGTGAGGCCGGGCGTTATCATCCATAAACAGAAATTCAGCACCCATGGCGCTCAGAAACAAACGTACATGTTGTTCCAGAATGACATCCCGATAGATGTGTCATGTCATCGTTACTCTCTGAACATGCAGGTCAGTTCTGGAACCAAGAATAATTCCTCCCCAAACGCGAGCCATCATGCACCACCGTAACGGTGTCGTTCAATGGTGTTCTCTTGGTGGTAACGGGTACCTGGCACTCTCCATATTAAAGTCCGGCGAGAATCAGACTGCAAACTAAACCTGGTTTCGTTGTAAAATATCACATAAGATTACTGTTGTGGTGTTCACAATGCATGCTGTCTATTCCAGGTTAATCGCAGGCGACAGTGAGCTGCGGTAAATGGAACACATCTGACAGGCCTACGAGCATATAGACCAGTGTGCCCTAAGCGTCTGTACACGGTCTGCCTTGAAACTGTCGTACCGGTAGCTGAAGAGAGCTGACGAGACAGGTCTGATGTTGTGCTCCGTCTGTTTCTTTTGGCAGTAACTGTCAAATATATACCGGTGCTCGTTCAGCGTTGTAACTCGGGGGCGAACTGTGCTGTAACATCTACTCAAATTACCATCATCTTGGAATCGTTGCCAAAGCCTGGAGATGACACTCTGGGCGATTCCAAGTTCCTCGTATACTTCTAGCTGGGTACGTCTACATTCCAGTCGTCCAATATATCAACCACGTAAAAAATCATCCAAATGCTTCCTTTGTGCCATAACTAAGCGGTCATTGCACTGAAAGGCTTTTAAAGCACTTGTGAACAATTTTACTTCTTTGCCACCATTCCTTATATACCCCCTCTCTTACACTCTCGTCATTGAGACGTACTATCCACGCCATCTGGTGGTTTCCTGTAATTTGCATATTCTTCTTCAAGTTTTGTGTGATAATTCTACAGGTGAAATTTTTATTTTAGAGTTCAATTTCTTTGTGATTCTGAATTATCCGTAATTTATGGACATGAGTGTATATACGACTTGAACCTCTTAAGTGCCACGGGGCTATATAAACGTCTTTCGTAAGTACGATCTTCTGTGTGCACTGCTATTCATAAAATTATTCCGAGGGCTTTAGAAAATAAAAGAATCTTGACGGTGTTTTCGAAAGATTTACTTATTTCAGAAAAGGTTTTACTTATTTATTCCTTTTCACCCCACCCCCTGCCAATACGTCACATATGCGCACCTACATTGAAAGCGGTGCATTGAAGAACGAAACGCGTACCTTTGAAACGATAGATAAAGGATTAAATATAAACCGTACAAATGATCAAGATACGTGTTAAATTTTTTTGTATAATTTTATATATGACAAGCCCATGGAGACACTGGTAATTATTAAACTTGTCCTTAACTCTGCATTGTTAAATTAATCATAAAGTACGTTGTCCAGTACTGATACATTTATAGGTATATTATACCAGTGCAAATGTGTATTTTATATTCTATTATGTCAGAATATATTTTGTTTCTTTACTTTCAATAAATTAATAATTTTTTTAAATAATATTTTGTTTTCAACTTTTCAATATGCTCGTGCCTCCCTAGGAGCACTGCTTTAAACTTTATCTCCTATTTTTAGTTTTACTATAAAAACTTTTATTTTATTTGTGAAATTGTTGCCGCAACTCATATCTACATATTTAATCAAACATCCGTTAGAAAAGAAAACTTGATGTTTGTGGTTTTCAAGACTCTTGGAAGAATGAATTTGGATTTGCAAAATAAATAGGTCGTGTTATATGTGTGCTATGTTATAAGGCGTCGCTTGCCATGCATCAAGTATACAAAGTCTTTTTCAAACTAAACTATAACTCTGATAAGAAATGGTAAGTTATAAGAGAAGCTGATATTGGATACAAGAAACAAGTTTCCTTTTTGATGTGTAACATCCTTCCTCTCGGTTGCTAGATATTTTTGGTGAGAGTGATTTCGGGAAAAGGGACGGAAATGTGTTACAGGAAACCGGAGAAGCGGCTCTGTTTGATTTTATCAATGAGCGCGTGTGATGGCGGAGAGATGGCTGTGAGATGGTGCAAACCCATTTTGCATGAAGTTGATACCACGTCGTACTGTCGGCCAACATAGTGTGTGCGTGTGTGTGACGAGAAAAAGAAAGGGAAATAGAGAAGGAGCACTTAAGTACAGTTATACCGTGTTGCGTATGTAATCTGAGGTTATATCTATATGTGTAAACTATATTAATAATTATATTTACTGTCACGCTTCTGACAAAGTTCATCATTCTTAAAAAAATGCGAATAAGTACTATGGAATTATTCGAATAAATATTTTAGTGCGTATCTTTTTCATACTTTGAGGTTGATTCCTGTCACTGTCATTATAATATTTTTAATTGTGATTAAGAAAAGTTTTCTCGATTAAAAAAACTAATTAATTACACGGATATTTTTGATTTTCTCTAATATTTCTAGTTTTTAAACATTTACCAAGCTAATTAAATTTTAATGATTTTGTGATTTGCAGAGATGGGTAAATCCAGAGCAGAATATATGCGAAATTATTTTCAAAAGAAACGTGAGCAAATATTAATAACTCGAGTACAGCCGAAAAAAATTGCACGTAATTCAACTCAACGCAGCAGGGATTTCGTGCACGTATAGCAAAAACAATTCTCTCATTTTTTTAAACAATTGGAACTATACCTAAAACGATAAAATATAGCGTCGTATTTGCTGATTGAGCAGCTGCAAAAGCCAAGCCTTTCAAAGATGTCTATAATAAAACTTTAAATCTGTATTATAAACCTCTATTCCCTAACTCTGCATATACTACCATACCAATCGAATTGTTCCAAATCTTTCCTTCTGTTTGGCATCCTGAAATATATTGGTAGATTGGCTTGGCACATCTAACCTACAATGCTGCCGACCCCTGCTCTACACTAAAGAAACAATTTCAAAACTCTTGAACTGTTATGAGGAGGCTAGGGCAACCATACAACAAATGCTTCTGATGATCCATGTATGACAATAAAAAAAGCCATCGCAACGCATGAAGTCTACTACTCAGAAGATAAATTTAGAACTTACAACCGTCATTGGAGTATTGCACCCCAGCGAGCGCATAGAGAAGGCTTCACAGAAAATGTGTTCATGCCAAAAAACAAGAATATGTTTAGCTGTCCTCGCAAAAAAAAGAGGAATCACTTTTATTATTACAAAAACTTTAAAACTGGAATGAATATCAATCTACTCATTTTTTTCAATCAATTACTTCATTTATTGATTAATCGAGGTTTAGTTTTACAAGTAATTATAGAGTTCTTTAAATCTGGGGGGGGTCTACGTACTATAAGGCTACACAAGGGATACTGGCGAGAGACGTCGCAATTTTGAACCATGGTCAAGTGACGAGGATGACATCTGAGCTGTCTCTCCCCTCTCCAAATCATACCAACGGGAGGACTTCGAACCTAGACAGGTTTAACGTACATCGAGTCCATCTACATGGACATGCCTTCAGTGTCACCAGGACCCTTCAGCCACGAGCTCGTGACCATATCCTCTTGGCTATCGCGGTCCCCCCAACTTGTAGAAGGGCTGATGGGCATCCATCGAGACTCAAAGTTCTTCCATTGGTGTTGGATGGAAATTCGGAGAGGGGGGAGGTGCTGAGGTGTCATCCACATCACTTGACCAAGGCTCCAAATTACGAGATCCATCGCCACTAGCCCTCGAAAATATTTCTTGAATTGAATTTGCATTTGAAATATATATCTTCGAAGAGGATTTATTCATAGCTTACTATATCAGAAAAAGTAGATAAATTTGAAAAAAGAAAAAAAACACCGATTATATGTTATTTAAATTTGTAGTAACTCTGAAATAACTGATTTTTTAAAAATCCTAGTTCGAAATTTATACAGAAAGTCTAGCTATATGTATGCAAAATATTGTTACAACAGAAGCCTTTTCCATAAAAAGGAGAATGTTTTGAAAATAAGTCAGTCTTTCTCCTTTTTTGCCAAAAAATAGCCTTCGAAACCTCCGTTAGGCGCGCGAATCTCTCAAATGCATAATAAAAATATTTTCAGTGCTGCGTTCACACAGTGGATTGGAGCACGCCCTTCCTTCTATCTGCCTTTCGTCACTCACTGTCAAGGACGAGGTAAATTTTTCACATTTAGGGTGACAGAGGCCATTGAATCTCATGGATGCAGCAGTCCAACAACGTCAGTTTTTATGACTTTGTACTATTTGATTAATTTTGATTTTTTTTCTAGTAAAACAGTGTAGTTTTCAGTTTTATGCAAAAATAATTCGAAACTAGTATTTTGTAACTTCTGTTTGATATCTTTTTCTTTTGTTTTGCTGGTAGTTGAGGTGCATTTGCGGGATGTAGCTGGAATAAACTTCCAAAATATCTATATGGGAATACCAATCATTCAGATCCTCGTGCACATATCTAGGAAAACTAGTTCATGAACTTTTGAAACAGCACCTGCGAAGATGGTCAGAGTGTAACATCAACATGCTTCGTTTATTTTAACTCAGGATTGAAGAAATATCTGACATACAATGCCACATTCAAGATGAAAAACCAAGAGAAACATCTCCAGGTACTTGGAAAAGAAGGTACCGTTCCCTTTTGTCAGGACATCAAGAAAAGATTGCTAAAATTTCTATATTTAATGTATTATACGAACAATCCGTGCCCTTGTCGGTAATTTGAGAAGACTGCAACGAGGCATCTTAAAATCTAAACAGTGGTGACACAGTGATTACTAACCATCATCTTTTTGATGTTTTTCGTTAAAGTATCTCAATTTCTGATTCTATTTTAAGTATTATTTTATGACAAGTATATTTTAATGTCAAAACTTGTGACAAATCTATACGGAACTTTATCACTAACCTTCTGAGACGTCTTTTTTAGGGAAATTTAATTCCCCTACCTATTTCCAATCAGCTCCAAAAAGAGGACAGAGATTCCTTATTATATGCAGATTAGATAAAGGATTTAAGTCAAACGGAATAGTAAAGTGAGAAGCAGTAGGAGAGAGAGATTGAAGCAGGAAGGTATAATAGTGAAGTTAGAGATTTATTATTGAAGATTTCTAGGTGGATAAATTAATTTCAGGAAGAGCTGAGCTGCAGTGGGGTAAATATTGATTTATAATTAAAGTCTCATTAAAGCTTTATATTAAGAGTGAGATTAAAGTTAAATGTTCAATAGGAATATTATTGAATACAATTCTGGGATCTCTTATTGCGGTAATATCTGCGTGATCGATATTCTAATTGTTAATTAATTGGATCATTAAATATTTAAGTTAATTTAAAGGAAAGTCCCTTTTAAACCTCATATATCTATTCTAAATTGTTTGTTATTAAAAGTCTTTGATTCTATTTGGGAAACATAACCAAATAAAGAAAGTTATTCATTAAAATGGCTACTGGTTCTTCTTTGACTCAAAATCATTCTCGTTCTCAAAGTGAGATCCAAGGGGATCTTCACATACTCTCCAATAAAATGATTCAGTCATCTTCAAACGTAAGTATGAGGTGATACATCTGAGAGATGCCTCGAGCCTATGGATGGAGCTTTTTGAAGTGTACCTAGCAGAGGGTTAAATAGTTTTGTGTTACTAATGTTCTTACAGAATTTTGTACGTACATTCTAATTCAAATGACCCTAAATATCAAAAAAAAATATTCATTTATAGGAGTTTTTTTTAATCCCTGTTCGAAACGCAGATTCCTTACACAATGAGTAAAAAATAATTTAAGATATTTTCTTATGGAAAAGAAAATCTGTTTCACATGAAAGGGATTTAAAAAAGCCGCTAGAACTTAAATATTACGTTGAGAAAAAATACTCCTGGTTGTCATGGTACCAGACAAAAATATCCCGTGGTGCACTATTTTTTTAATGTTACGTCACCAGACGGATTTTCGAGTAATTCATATACATACGATGACTCTCAACTCTCTGTGGACTCGACGTAGTTGTCGAGTCCATAGAGAGTTGATGTTAAACTTTAGTTAAACAGGAATAATGAGTGAATCTTCTGTTCTCCTAATGCTCTCTCTATAAAACATTTATAATAGTATTAGTAATTGCATATTTAAGAAAATCAAGTAATTCCCGAAACGCCTTTAAATAATAGTTTTACAAAAATAAAATGTATCAAATGGCCTTTTTATAGAAATAACAAATAAAAAAACTGTTTCTAATTTTTAGGATTATAATGTATATATGTTTCAATATTATCTTACATTCAAGAATTCTTTCAAGTAAGTATTAAATATAGTGAATTTTGAATAGCTATAATATTTAAAATTCGCTGTTTAGCACCATATTCTCCTTCTCGCTAATTGTTTTAGTATCAAAATTTTCTTCTAAGAGAAATTTATATTTTTTATTTAACTAAGTAATGTAGTAAAAAACAAGAATGCACGTTCATTTTTATTTCCTTACGAGAAAAAACAGCTTCCTGAGATAGTTTTTACTTTATATCAGAAACATTATTTTTTCTTCATCATTAAATGTGGTTCCATACGTTAAGCTTGCGTAATGATATGCCTAGGGATTACGTTTTCCTCTTGTATTAAATACTAAAAAAGTTTGTTGTTGTTGTTGTTTAGAGGATGTTTATTGAATGCATAAGCATATTCTGCAAATAAAGCTAGAAATTAATAGCAGTGAATGAATTTTACAATTGCGCCTAGAAAGACTGTATTTCTCAACTATTTTTCTCCCCAGTGGACACTTTCTTTAGTTTAAGTTGTAACATTCTGAAGAAAATATGTTTTCGTTTAAGTTCCTGCATTACTTGTATCAAGGGTTAAATAAATAAAAGGACTGTATTTCATAATTAGAACTGTATCATTTTTAAAGGCTTTGTTGCTTTGAAAGTATCAATAATTTACTGAATAAAACAGATTAATTATTGGCAACTATCTTTTTTTAAAAAAATTATTAATGTTATCTAAGGAAAAAATACAACTTCGAACTGCAAATAAAGGCAAAAGAGTACAATTAAAATTATAAAGAGGAAAATTCAGTAAGTTATAATCAGAACTTTGAACTTTTTTCGGTCCGGTTCAACTAAAAAAAATATATCGGTTCAATTACGGTTTTCGGTTAAGTGTTCCGAATAAATAATTTTATTTTATTATGTTCTTATTTTCACTAAAAGTATAATTCTATCATAAAAAATATGTAATTCTATTAAAATTTAGAAGATTTTATTCTCTTTTTAATTGGTACACTTTGTGAATTGAACCAGCATGTGTGATACGAGCGGTGAGCAGAGAACGACGAGCATTGGCATTGTTAGCCATTAACAAAATCGTCTTTGACAACTAAGTTTATGATTCTGACTTGTCTATCTAAACCAGAAGTTCCCAAACTTTTTTGTCTCATAGACCCCTTGGCATGTTTTTCGGTTTGGAGTGGACTCCTGTTTACCTAATATTGAATTTTTTGCAAATTTATCAATTTAAATGTCTTTTTGACTACTTTAAAATAATTAAATTTCTAACTGTAATGAAGTATAGTTCTTTTAAAATTTAAAAAACACATGTTACTTAATTAAAAAATAAAACTTAATTAATAAACAAAACTGTTAAATAAAATAAATAAACAACAAACAAATTATTTTAATGGGAGGGATGAGTCTGGCGCTAATATATCAAATTTTCAACATTTGGTAAATCTCCTATGTTAGTAGTGTCCAGTTTTTCTTTCTTTCTTTTTTGTTTAGGAGATCAACAACCAAAAGGAAAAGCAATTACAAACTTTCTCGCGATATTCCAAAATTAAGGGCAAATAACAGGTTTGACTTTTTAAAGCCAAAATTATTGACATCCGTTTCTAAACTTAAGAACTTTGTTAGTGCTTATTATGACCAGTTCCTATTGTAATATTACTTTTTTTAAAAAAAAAATTTTATGACTTCATTACCTACTGAGGCATGAAGTCGTATTGCCTAGTCAAAGCATTCTAAAACCTGTTTTCAAAATCTGAATAAAAGGCATTTAAATGTTGAACGTAGGTTAAAACATCCTGACAGATTGTCTGTGGCAATTTGAAAAACTTCGGGACCTCCCGTATTATATTTATTTAGCTTAACTCTGGAAAGAAATGCAGAAATGGTTCTTGTTTAAATAAAATGTATGTTGTCACTTTGTAAGTGCAAATTAACCTCACTAAATTTTGCTAATAGATCTGCTAAACAGGCAAAATTTGGTTTCCACTTGATTAATATTTCTTTTAAAATTAAAGTCACGATCTAGTTTAATGAGAGCCACTATCACACATGGACCCCCAAATTATTTTTTACTGACGTAGACCCCTTGCAGGTCGTCATAGACCCTGGAAGTCTATGTACACCATTTTGGGAATCACTGATCTAAACAGTTTATACAAACACATCCGTGGACGGTCGGATGCTGACATGCGAAAAATATAACTCAGACTGATATTTTTCTTAAAAAATAATTTAGTTTATTCAACTGAGTTTAATCTGCCCTCCACAAGTAGTTTTACGTGAAACTGAAACAGAGAAGTACCAGTAAACATCAAAACAGGAAATCGAGAAGCAATGTGGATGTAATGATGATATCTATGTAATTGATGCAAAGCTTCTCAAACTCTCAGTATTGGCGACTCAATTTTCAATCAGAATTTTCATCGCACCCCTCCCCCCCCCCCACCATACAATGACAATGCATAGATGCGCTATAGTAATGTACTTTGACGCTAAAACTGCAATAAGATTTAATCCAAAGCACGTAGCTTCCTGTGATGCTGAATTAGTTCAAAATCCTGGACCGTGGGTAGCCTAGTGGTTAGAGCATCGAACTCCAGACCGGAAGGCCTGGGTTCGATCCCGATGCCACCGAATACCCTCAGAGTACACACGAAGTACGTGCTGGTTAAATCAGTGGGTCCGTAGTCTTGTGGGCTGAGTCACGAGCGCAGGGACTGGAGAATATTTCCCTCCCCTTCTGTTTCCATGCAGAAATTGTGGAGGTGGAGATAGGTGGTGTCGCTATCTATCGTCCCTTCGAGGAATTTCGCCGAGCTAAATCGTACTGTCACCTGTATGGTGCTCAAGGCCAACGACAGGCGTACTTCTAGCCCCATGCCACGATGAATTTCTTGGACCTCGATCTGACTACGTCAGACAAGTGGCATTAGAAACAACAACAACAGTTCACAATCACTTTCGTCACTTGAACATACAATTTCAATTCATTTATTGTTTGTCACCATAAAGTAAGTGATAAATTTTGTGATTACAGTCGAGATTGGTCAGTCGCTTGTGAACTTCACGATAACCAAATATGCATGATCGATTTTTTTTTCTTTTTTTTTTTTGGAATTTCAAAGTCTTTTCGGAATTAATATCTGCTTTAAGAAAATGCCTTTCCAATTTTTTTGGAAAGCTCTATCCCTGCATATATTTTATCCACTCTCAAAGAATCCGGTTTTCTTTGTCCGTCTTCATGATCAAATTTTTGATATAATGTCACTGTCGCCCAGCCAGTATGGTGGCTATGACCTTCGGCTTATAACCGAATGGGTTCGGGTTCGACTCCCGAGTAAGACTTGGTTGTATCTTCTTCGGGAAAGAATTTGGTCCTTTCACCTGAAATGGATTCCCGTCTCGAAAGGAAAAGCAGCGCACCTCTTCTTGTTATATGCTGGGAGCATCGTTTGTAATAAAAATCTGTATTCTTTTGTGGTTGTGTTCTGTTCACCTATCTCACGTCTTTCATATGTATCCCAGTAATAAACACACGACAACAACAACAATGTCACTGACATTGACAATTTCGTCTTCAATCAAGTGCGTGCTGCTTCCATCAAGCGTGAGTGCGTTGAGAGAAAGCATTGTCATTTCGAAACGTGCATTTTCGAAAGACTAATAACCAATAAATATTACTGATGTTTTTGGAGAATGAGGTACATGGATTGCACCAACAATTCTCAGCCCTCTATCTGGAAATGAGAATCGTTGTGAAAACTTGGCTAGGAAACTGGAGGTGGGGCTTCTACCAATAAACATAGTGTCTTGTAATGTATGTAAATTAATAGAAAACATTAAGGTGTGCCAAAGCCGTAGAAATTCATATTCCGTATAAAAAAAGATCGCACAAAAAATCATACAAAAATAAAAAGGCACAAAAGACATCACAAAAAAAGAACCGCACTAAAACAAGTTCTACTGTATATGTAATTAATTATTTATATTTTGTATATTTTAGTACTTGCAAATTATATTTTATAAACATCATACAAAGCAACTTAAAAGGAAATACGCAAACCTTTATAATCTTTGAATAGCTCCCAGTGGGTGGTGAGAAACATATTTCTCACCAAAAAGGTCTTAGAATTCAAATTAATTTTTGGTAATAAGCTATATGAGCAAGGCCGGATCTACATACGGGCTAAATGGGCTGCAGCACAGGGCCCCCGCTCTCCATTGAAAATAACAAACAGAAAAAGATGTAATAAAATAATAAATTTCAAAATAGTAATGAAATAATAAACCCCAGTAAAAGAATAAAAATCAAAAATAAAATACCAGAAGTACCATATCAAACTTATTTTCATTTTCAAGAGCAAGAGCGATTTACTCTTTTGTTCGTCCACCTTACCACCGAATACGCGGAAATTAATAATTAATAGACAGAGGCTCTATCATACAGCGGCGCCGACGAGCATCAAGCATTCATACAAATGAAGCTGCACTATTTCTGTAGCAATTTATTTTTGTGCAATAATAATTCTTATTTACAATAATATACTGATTTGATGCTGTATCTTGTGCATACTACCTGCAATTAAAACATAGGTAACTGTTTATTCAAGTTTCAAGTAAAAAGTATATATATATATATATATATATATATATATATATATATATATATATATATATATATACACTGCTGGACAATTGCTAAGGACGAAAAACACTATCATCCATAGCAACCACAAAATGAAAGGAAGCAAAATGTGGAAAATTAGAATAAGTGCGGGATATTAGTAAGAAGAAGAATGAGTATGCAATTTTTTTTCCACGTCTGTTCATCACGTGATAGCGTTCATAAGAGCTTTAAAGGTTTTGACGCGTGTTGACAGTTGTTGTTTAAAGTCAAAGTTTTACAGGAAAGATTTAATAGACGAACTTAAAATTATTGGCATGTCTTCCCGACATCACATAGATGATTTTATGCGTGGCCGAATTATTGGAAAGATCGAAGAAGGGCGAAAAATAACAGATGTTATCAGGGAGTTCGACATCGCTCACAGCGTTATTTCACGGCTGTGGAAGTCATTTAAAACTACTGGAATGTGTAGTAGACGGCACGGGGGAGGTCGTGTTAGAAGTACGACGCCTGCAGAAGACAGATATATCGTCCTATCAGCAAAAAGGAACAGGCGCACCACAGCTCAGCAGGTGGCAAATCAGCTTCTTGCTGCCTCAGGAAAGCAGATCTCTCAAAAAACTGTTGCCAGACGTTTGAGGAGAGGAGGACTATACGCACGCAGACCTGTTATGTGTGTCCCATTGACCATACAGCACCGTACTGCCCGTTTGCAATGGTGTCGTGAGCATCACAATTGAACTGAACAGGACTGGGCATGCGTACTATTCTCAGATGAGAGTAGGTTCAGTCTGTCATCGGATTGTAGACGCCAACTGATCTGGCGCGAGAGTGGTACTGCTTATCGTCCAGAAAATATCCAGGAAAAGGACCGATATCTGACATGCAGTATCATGGTGTGGGCCGGCATCATGCTCAATGGCCGCACGCGCCTACATGTGGTTGCGAATGGGACTCTGACGGGCCAACGATACATTGATGAAGTTCTACTTCCTCATGCTCGTCTTTTCCGTGGTGCTGTCGGTGATAAATTTGTTTTTATGGACGACAACGCAACATGTCATCGAACACTCGCTGTTCAGGATTGTCTAGACAGCGAGGGTATTCAACGTCTCGTAAGGCCAGCACGTTCTCCAGATCTAAACCCCATTGAAAATGTGTGGGATGCTTTGGGGAGGCAAGTTGCTGGTCAAAACTATGCTCCGACAATCAAGAACACCCTTATCCGTGCACTCACAGAGGAATGGGATAAATTGCCTCAACAGCTGCTGGATAATGTTGTGCAATGTATGGTACGACGTGTGGAATGTTGCATCACACTCCACGGTGGACATATCCCGTACTGATACCTTTCTTTAAAGTGCCTGCTGACTTTTAGATGCATTGTTCCATTTCTCCGTACGCAGATCAAATGAACATTTTTTTTCTTTCAGATGTTTCACAGCTTTTGTACTTTCCAGAACAATAAATATTCTTTATTCTAATGTCTGAACAGTGTGGCAACTATATTTTATCCTACTAAGCCTCATGTCTCGCTTAATGTTATGCTACATAGCAATTTGTGATCCGTCCTTAGCAATTGTCCAGCAGTATATATATATATATAAGTGCTGATACACATTTCTAAATTATTTCAGTAGGATGATATTGAAGTAATAATTATGTATTTTCTGTATTTTCAATTTTTAAAGATTGAAAACATTAGGATTTCCCATAAATATGTGTGTTGTCTTAAAATTTGAGTTAACTTAATTACTTCTACAGGATATAAAAAAATAACAATCAGTTTATTTTGGGTTATGAAGATTCACCGCGAATATTATGGATAAATGTAAAATAGTCTTGATTTTAGTAATAAGTCGTCTTTTTTAAGTATAGGTAGCAGCAGCAAATAATGGATGGCAACGGAAAAATAATATTTATTTAAAGTGGGGCAAATAATTCTAAAGTTTATTTTTATAAAATCCCCTTTAAACTAATGGGCTGATAAATAATAATAATCAGTGTTTTAGGTTTCAGCGAGTATAGACAAGGATTTTTTATTTTTTTAAATTAACTATAGGTACTTTTTTTCAATTATCTTAGAAATATACTATATTGTTTTGTAAAAATTTGTTAGAATATTTTTGGTTTATTAAGCACATCGATTGTGTTATCGTAATTTTATGACCTAAATTTTTAAACTGATTTTCAGGAGAATCAAGTACTTAGTTAACAATATAAATATGTCTGGCAGAAAATATAAAAATGTAGCGGAAAAACGAAAACTACTGTTAAATCGATAAAAAGAAAAAATTAAATGTGTCAAAAATTTAACTTTTTTTACAATGGAACAAAGTAACAAGAATACACAACAAACGCAGAGACATTAACAAGCTAAAGGGAAAGGAAATTAGCCAAAAAAAAACGAGAAACACTACAAGCAAAAATTAATGATGGAAATATGTAAGATTACGATTATCAGCAGCCTTCTGAAAACGATATTGTTCAGCCAGAGAACACCAGTAATGCTCCGACCGAAAAGAGCTTAGAAAATGTTGGGTATGATTTTGAGAATTATACGTTGACCGGGGTTAGTGGCTCAAATCTCTAAGTAATAATTTTATTGATTAGATCCTTTCACATGAAATGAGTTATTTTCAAAGTAAAGATCCAAACAATATATATTCTGTTTCGGAAGAATTTATCTTAAGCCATAACGCGGGGTATACGTTCCATCAAAGTAGAGAGTAAAATGAAACAGCGTTAAACGAGGTTACCTCATCATGTAAATAATGGGGTTAGGCGATGATGGGTAGAAAATTGGCCAGGTATTTTACCATTAAATTTATTAATTATGTGTTTTACAACAATAAAACAGAATTGTATTTCCTTCAAATATAGAAACATAATAAATGAATATACATATAAAAATAAGTAAAATTCTAAGTCAGTATGCATACATTTCAGATCATACAGTATCTTCTGTATTTCCAATTTCCTGCCTTTTTATAAAGAAGGCATCTAATGTAATTTGCGTTTTCCTCTTGCGCTCTGTAAGAAGTTGTTGGTTAGTGGATTGGTCATCCATATAACGCTCAGTTTTCCCTTTGGACTCCTGGCAAAATTTGCTCCTGCTTTTTTTTCTCTTGTTGCTTTATTTTCGTGTTTTTTACTATCAACCATGATAAAAACTAAAAATCGTAATATTTGTCACTATAGGAATCGTTACATTATATAAGTTTATACATACAATAACGTTAGCAAATGTTTGAAACGATAAAAATACGTTCGTGTAACACCACTGGAAAGAAGAAACATATATAAACTGCTTCGAATATCGGGAAGCTTACCGCTGTGTGTAATTTCGGGGAATCCCACAATGATTACATGTATGTGATCACTTCAGGGAATGTTGCGAGATTTTATTTTCCTCTTTCTGAGTCTGTGATCATACCGGTGTTATCTGGATTTGGAATGATTATAAACCATAAATTTTTTTGGCGTATTTTATTACAGCAGTTGAAATGCAGTTAGGGTTAACAGAGAAAATCTACTGGTCCTGAATGGGTTAAGAAAATTTATATAGGTACTTACATATTACCGCAACAATGCCAACATTCAAAATAATATGCAAAGTTGGCAACCCTGATTTTCCATATGTTGTGCATGCTAAATTTTTTTGACACAACCATGTTCTTCATTTGATATAAGCTCACCAAAACAGTTGCGATAATATGTAAGTACCAAAAAGTAATAAAGCTTTGGTACAAAAACTTCTGTATGCAGGTATGTTGCACATGAGTTAAAACACGCAATAAATCTGTTCAGTCTGACATACAGGAAGCACCATAATAATAAAACAAGCAATTCTTTTTCTAATTATAGGTTTTGCATTTTTTCACGTAGATCAAGATGATTTTGGTGTTTTTATTTCTACTGTATTAGCTGGAAAAATATATTTATTGACATAAATATTTTTTTAACAGATTAAAGTATAGATGAAGAAAATTTCTTCTTTATAGATAATGAGACGTTGACAACTAATTCCTAGAGCTGTCCCTCAATTGTTTTAGTGCGGAAAAAGTGAAAGAGACTTGTATCTCAGAAAATTATCTCATAATACTTATTAATATTCAATTATACTTGTCGACTTTTAATATCAAGTTTTCTTTCATAGAATTACAAAAGCAGAAAAACAAGATAGATATAGAAACCATTCTTAAATAACTTTTTTAAATACATTTCAGGTTGTAGGGGAAAGGAGACAACTTGTTGTTTTTAATTTTTGATTATTGAAATTAATGTTCTAATTTGATATCGGTACACTGCGTACCAAGTGTTGTTGTTGACAATTGTCAAGCTGGGCGATAACATTATAATAGGGTTAAAAATACATTTAAATTTGGTTCTGTGGTTGCCATTCATTATTTTTTAATTTTATTCTTTTGTAGTTTTATTTTATTATTTATTGTGTATTTTATTATTTATTGTGTATATTGTTTGATATTATTATTTAAGGATATTAAAAAGAATTTTTTATTGATTTATATTTACTGCAGTATTCTTATTAATTTCAGACAATTTTAAGTAGATTTTTTTCACAAACTTAAGCATTTCCATGCTTCCCGTTGTCTAGATTGTAGTTTTAGTCTTCTGTTGTTTATTCATAAATGGATACTTCAATTATTATTGGTGAGTACTAAGATATTCTCTTTTATTAAAAGAATATTGCAACTCCGCTTTAAATTTGTATGGACTAAAAGGATTACCAAATTCGCACTTTCTCTCTTTGTTTTCTAATAATTTTTTTAATCCTATTCTAGATTAAGACTTTGCTTATTTTGGCCATCATGAAATGTGATACGCATGGCAGCAAAATGAAAATAGCTTATAGACAGGTTAAATAATTTGACGGCTGTATGTTTTATTGCAGATGTTTACAATGCAAATTTGCATGGCCACAATAGAAAATCTATCACAAATAATTCTTTTTTCACTGACAGCAAATTGTTATTTTACTTTAACTTTATTTTTTTATGAATGCATTTTTAAACGTTCCCGTCAATAAAATTCACACAATTAAAAGTTGGAATTTATGGATATATTGAAAATTAATTAGAATTATATTTTCAATATATTCACATCCCTCGAATTTATTAATACATTTAAGGAATCAGACTCCTAACATTTCACCATTAATCTTTTTACATCTTGATAGTGATTTCTTTTTTGGGTTTGAAATATTTTTTAGTTTTTAACAGTTATTATTTTTTTCTGCTTCTTTTCCCTGCATTTCTGAATACTTTGTGTTCTATTTCTTTAAATCCTGGTACTCAAATTTTTCTAACTGGTTTTCTATAATAATAGTACTTAACATTTTTGCTTCTCTTAAAATTAATGTAATTTCTCTTTTGTCAGGAATAGCTATTCTACAAAATTATTTACATGTTGAGTTCTTAGTGTGAGACCACCATCTTGGATTGGAAACTAATGGATACCAAAATTTTATTTGCAGCTATTTCAAAACTGCGCCTAAAAGACGTTTGGCGCATAGTGGACTGACAACAAATTAGCTCCTTCATGTATATATATATATATATATATATATATATATATATATATATATATATATATATATATATATATATTATGTATAAAAATTAATCTGCAAATTTCATACTTTTTGCCTAAGACGATTTCATTCGCATCGTAGTCTTTGTCGTCAAATTCAAAACAGTCATACGCTGGAGCCTGACACTACATATGTTATGCTAAATTTTGTAGATTGTCGTTTAGAATATTATATAATTACGAACAACATTTGCAGAGATTTTACTCTAACGAGACGAGGAAATGTTTAAAATTCCTCTCTCAGAACCAGCTATTTATAAATTCTTCAGTATATAATCTAGATGACACGTGTATCCTAACATGTAATTAATTTGAAACACTGTTTGAAAGGAATTTTCACTTATATTTAGTAAGATATGTTATTGATTTGATAAAAATAAAAAAATCTGTTTAATTATATGTTCCTTTACACATTAGATATTCCCATATTTAAAATTATTAGATGTATATTACAAAAAAATACAAGCTATGTTGTACAAATAAAGATGGAGTTGATGATAATATAAATTTTAGATATTTTTTTATTGAATTTTTTTTATAAACACTAACTTATAGCGGTATGTTGTTTCAAAAACTACACTTGTATTCTTTGTCTTTTTTTAATGTCTGATATGTATTTGTACAATTTCTAGAATAAATATTTCAAAAATATGATTTGGTTAGTTTTATTTTTCTTGTTTACGGTGAATCATTAAAAAATGCTGTGCACTAGTAAAATGGCTAAATTATGGTTCGACTGGTCCTTATATGTTATTTTTTCTTTAAATGAGCGCTGAAAACTTCTTTAGAAACTCTTTCCAGTTGGTTAAAAATTTGTGAATTTTAAATGTTTTGTAAATCTACTGTTTTAGTTGTTTTTACATTATTTTAAGGACTAAACGTTTTAAATATTTTAATTTTTGATTTAAAAAAACATTAACTTAAAAACTACAATATTTGTTTTCTTTGATGATAGAGTATAAAATCAGTTAATATAAAAGTGAACTTGATTTGTAACATTTATTACAATGCATTTTTATTTCCATCTGGAAGAATTAAAAGGGAGTCCCAGTAGCTCGGTTGATCAATATTGATAGCAGAAGTTGTGTATGTATCGATTTAAACAAAAAAATTGATAAAAAAATACATACTCACCTGGGGGCCTAATGAGACTTATTTTAGTCGGGTTTCTAAGTTTTTTTTCTCCGTGCTACATAACAGGTAAAGAAACTATTCCTTTCTTACTTGTATGTTTAGAAATTTTTTATATGAAAAGTCTAATATTCATCATAATGTTTCCAGGACACTTCTTAATGAATAATGTTTCCAAGATACCTATTGATAGACTGATTTTAAATAAAAGTTAATTTTCTGTTTGTATTAGATTTTAAAGAGACAATTTTATTAGTTCTAGAAATATAAATATAACTTTTTATGAGCCAAATTGCTTACACATTTGTTTAACTATTGCATCGAATCTATTTTTGTGATTTTCAAAATTTTAAATTTGAGGTATAAGTTCAAAAAAATAATACAATTTATGGTCACATAGTAGTTGCGGTTGCATTTTTAAGCCAAGAATTATATTTTTGTTGGAACTTGCGTATCACCTCAAAAACATTGGCGACATTAAAAAAACGAAGTATATGGTTGTTAATTCCGTGCATACGAAACATGGCGAATAATCTTGAATGTTGGCACTTTTGCGATGATACGCAAGTACCTTTTTGTAACACAATAAATGCAAAAAGAATTTAGATTTTCGAAGTTAAGTGGTAAAAACTTCATAAAATGTAAATTAAATAATATATAAGATTAAAAAAATGAAATTTACAACTTAAGTATCACATATTTAGATCCCTTTAAATTTGATTTGATAGATATATATTTGTATGTTAAAAATTCGTATTGCTGTGATAGGTGTTGCACGCGTCAATTGTTATTTCTGAAAAACGCAATAATGATGGACCTGTCAGAGTTCGAAAAAGGTATGATTGTTGGAATGAGGTGCGCTGGTTGTTCGGTGACGGAAACAGCCATTTATTTGGGGCGTGCAAGGAGTACTGTATCTGCCGTTATGACAGCATACAAGAAAGGCGGAAATGTGACGTCTGGCAAGCACAACAGTGGACGGAAAAGAAAGCTTACCGACAGGGATAAAAGAGTCTTAACCAGCATAGTGACCCGAAAGCGCAAGCAATCGCTATCCCAGATAACGTCTGAGGTGAATAGTCATCTTCGTAACCCTATTTCAGCAAGAACCGTCCAAAGGGAACTTCATGCTTCGAACTTGTATGGAAGAGTTGGAATTCGTAAACCATTGGTAACAACACGTCATGCTTTACAGCGATGCCAGTGGTGTAGAACGCACAGACAGTGGACCCCACAACAGTGGCAACAAGTCATCTGGTCGGATGAATCGACTTTCACCCTATTCCAAACCACCGGACGCGTTTATGTGTGGAGAACGCCCAAAGAAGCATTTGCTCCTGAATGCATCGTGCCGACTGTTAAACATGGAGGTGGGACCCTTATGGTATGAGGGGCGATATCTTGGCGTGGTCTTGGGCCACTTGTTACTCTGCATGGCAAGGTTAAAGCTGACACTATGTCAATATCCTAGGGGATCAGGTGCATCCCTTTGTCCAGACTTCATTTCCCGGAGAATGCCCACTTTATCAAGACGACAACGCTCCTATCCACACTGCTAAAATCGTGCAAGAATGGTTTGCAAGAGCATGAGGGGGAAAAAAATCATCTTGATTGGCCCCCTCAGTCACCTGATTTAAATATTATTGAACATTTGTGGGGATATTTGGAGTCAAAATTACGTGCTTGATTCCCTCCACCATCTACGATTTCGGCATTAGAGACCGCTCTCCACGAAGAAAGGCTTCATATTCCATTACAAGTTGTTAATGACCTCAATGCGTCCATCCCCCGTCGCTCACAGTCTATAATTAAGTCAAAGGGGGGTCCAACTCCCTATTAATAAAGCTTTTCTCCTCTTTCATAGGTGTTCGTATTATTTTGTCACCCATCTGTATATGTAGTATATAGTAAGAAATTTAGGTCTTTGATGGATTTGAAAGATCAAAGAAGAACGTTAGCCTGGAAAGTGTACGCGCACTTGATTACTATTCAGATGACGTATACCAGAAGGTTTTCAGTTCAAAGTTTATCCAACAAGAAAAAAACTGAGCTAGAGTCCTATACTTGTAGTGATATGTTCAATTTAATTCTTGAAAACAAACTTGTTGACTTTTTCCCCAATTTGTATTCCATTTTAAAGATTTTTCTAACACTCCCTATTTCTAGTTGTAAAGCGGAGCGTGAGTAATCTAAAATGTCCTATATAGAAAACAAATATAGGACAGCAATGACAAATACAAGGCTTAATTATTTATCACTTCTTTCTGTTAATACAGATCTCACCAAAGATTTAAAATACCTGTATGATGAGAAAATAAAGGAATTTGCCGCACAAAAGTGTAGAAAAGTTTTTTTGTAAATTAGGTAATTGTTTATAACGTATTTAGATTGTATAAAAGAAAAAAACCTTAAGATTCTCTCTCTCATGTATTTTAAATTTTCCCGCACAAATTTTTTTAAGAAAATGGCAAAAATTTTAATTATTTAGGGGGCCCCCAAAGGTCACAGTCCGGCCCTGTATATAGATATATTTTTATAAATCAATCTCAATTCCAAAGACATGTTTACAAATAATTAGAAAAAAATTGTCTTATAAAAAGTTAAAGCTTTTAATACTCTAAAGCGTAGAATTCCTCGTAATTTTTGGTCAACCATCAAACGACAAGGTCAGTGCTTTAGATACATTTTGCAATTTTAGCGGCATTCCCGAGTTCTACTCTGTTTGATAGTAACATATAAATAAATAACCATATAACACAATATCCTTGTATACTGTATCTTAAGTAGAAATAAATTTTAATTTTCTTACCGAAATCCCTCTTCTTCAAACGGGCTACATTTTGGCAAGTCTATGCAGACCTTAGCAGACACGACAGCACGATCTTTGCAGACTAAGCGTTTGCAGACACAACAAATCCCCAAGTGTGCGAGATACATTTCATTGAGTGCACTACCTAGTGGCGGCTATTGCTACAAAATTTTTGACTCGTGAGTTTATTCAATTCAAGCTTTCGTCGGATGCTAAATATTGCAGTGACTTAATGTTGGCAAGAGTACCTGAGAGTGTGAGGTCGCAGTATAAGGCAGTACGAGGGCTATTGGCACGGACTTCATAGTTTTGAACCATAGTCAAATGACGAAGATGACACTTAAACTGGTACCTCTCTTCTAACTTCCACACCAATCACAGGACTTTTGAGCCTCGACAGATTTAACATGTAGCAGCGCTCTCTACACAGGGGGTCTTCAAAAGTACTAGACTCGAATTCATGACATGCTAATTACAAGTACATGACCTGAACCACTAAGCTATCACAACCCCTCGATTGAAACTCAGAAGATCTTTGGAACTCAAGGGATCTTTTACATGCTTCCTGGCTCTCCAGCCAGGATCGAACCCACAACTTTCAACTTACGAGGTGTGCTCGCTACCTTTAAGCTACAGAACCAATAGTTACTGAAATTAAGGGAAAAAAGAGAAATGTGAATTTTAACACAAAAATTAATAAATCAAAATAATACAGAAATGTGTATTTTTAAAAGGAGACTATGATTTTTGAAGGGATCATGATTCTCAGGATCACGATTCTTAAAGCTTGGTCGAGTTTTAATTTGGAATATATTTCCGAACAGAGGATACGACAGACATAAATAAAATCACAACTTGTGGATTATTACACACAATAAATTTGATAAATATAGGGAACATTATTTAGGCCAATAAAAACCAGGCACAGAAAATGTAACAGCCAAGAAAAGAGCGTTTATTCATCCAGTACTTGTAATCCAGTGAATAATGATGTTGTCCCGCGATATACTCCGCACACAAAGGACCCCAAATCCTGAATAGGATTAAGAGGCGTTAGATTTCGCTCCCGACAACAAAAGAAAATAGATCAAACGACGCAGTTCTTATTTAAAAAGAAAAGGACAATATAGCTTTAGATTTTCTAAAGCAAAATGCTCTACTAATCCGAGATTTTAAAAAAAACTTTCTTCAATTATTGAAGGAAAAGAAAGAAAAGGAATTGTTTTAATACCCTTTTAAAAGATTCTCATTAACTAAGAAAGATATAACAGGATTTGCTTTTATGGTTAAAAATTACAGAAATAATTCGTGAAATACTTCTGTCCCTGCAGTGGAATTAAAAAGGAGTCATTTTTATCTGTATTATTCCGTTTTAGTTCATTATAAGTATTATCCAAAAGGATACGGATTGAATTTACTGTATTTAAGTTCCTTCTAACCAAACAAAATTGAATTTTTGATAGCTTAATTTAGAGCCTTCAATTATTTTTCTTAGGCTTAGTTGTTAATAGAACAAGTAAATACACTGCTGGACAATTGCTAAGGACGGATAACACTATCATCCATAGCAACCACAAAATGAAAGGAAGCAAAATGTGGAAAATTAGAATAAGTGCGGGATATTAGTAAGAAGAAGTATGAGTATGCAAATTTTTTTTCCACGTCTGTTCATCACGTGATAGCGTTCATAAGAGCTTTGAAGGTTTTGACGCGTGTGGACAGTTGTTGTTTCAAGTCAAAGTTTTACAGGAAAGATTTAATAGACGAACTTAAATTTTTGGCATGTCATCCCGACGTCACATAGATGATTTTATGCGTGGCCGAATTATTGGAAAGATCGAAGAAGGGCGAAAAATAACAGATGTTGCCAGGGAGTTCGACATCGCTCACAGCGTTGTTTCACGGCTGTGGAAGTCATTTAAAACTACTGGAATGTGTAGTAGACGGCACGGGGGAGGTCGTGTTAGAAGTACGACGCCTGCAGAATACAGATATATCGTCCTATCAGCAAAAAGGAACAGGCGCACCACAGCTCAGCAGGTGGCAAATCAGCTTCTTGCTGCCTCAGGAAAGCAGATCTCCCGAAAAACTGTTGCCAGACGTTTGAGGGGAGGAGGACTATACGCACGCAGACCTGTTGTGTGTGTCCCATTGACCAGACAGCACCGTACTGCCCGTTTCCAATGGTGTCGTGAGCATCACAATTGGACTGAACTGGACTGGGCATGCGTACTATTCGCAGATCACAGTAGGTTCAGTCTGTCATCGGATTGTAGATGCCAACTGATCTGGCGCGAGAGTGGTACTGCTTATCGTCCAGAAAATATCCAGGAAAAGGACCGACATGCAGTATCATGGTGTGGGCCGGCATCATGATCAATGGCCGCACGCGCCTACATGTGGTTTCGAATGGGACTATGACGGGCCAACGATACATTGATGAAGTTCTACTTCCTCATGTTCCTCTTTTCCGTGTGCTGTCGGTGATAAATTTGTTTTTATGGACGACAACGCAACATGTCATCGAACACTCGCTGTTCAGGATTGTCTAGACAGCGAAGGTATTCAACGTCTCGTATGGCCAGCGCGTTCTCCAGATCTAAACCCCATTGAAAATCTGTGGGATGCTTTGGGGAGGCAAGTTGCTGGTCGAAACTATCCTCCGACAAACAAGAACACCCTCATCCGTGCACTCACAAAGGAATGGGATAAATTGCCTCAACAGCTGCTGGATAATGTTGTGCAAAGTATGGTATGACGTGTGGAATGTTGCATCACACTCCACGGTGGACATATCCCGTACTGATACCTTTCTTTAAGGTGCCTGCTGACTTTTAGATGCATTGTTCCATTTCTCCGTACGCAGATCAAATGAAAATTTTTTTTTCTTTCAGATGTTTCACAGCTTTTGTACTTTCCAGAACATTAAATATTCTTTATTCTAATGTCTGAACAGTGTGGCAACTATATTTTATCCTACTAGGCCTCATGTCTCGCTTAATGTTATGCTACATAGCAATTTGTTATCCGTCCTTAGCAATTGTCCAGCAGTGTATAACAAAGCTCAAATTATTCGTAGAAATAGAAATAATTTATTTCTAATTATAGATACCTTAATTTCTGTTTTATTGACTTTTCGAAGTGTTCTATCTTTGGCCATGTTAACACAGAAAATAAGGGTTAAATTAATTTAAAGATTTATATTTTGAATCTTATGTTTGATGTTTCAGAGTATATTTTACAGCCTAAATAAAGACTATGCAGCGAAGCAACATTAAAGCTTGACTGCGACTATGCATTTCATTTTCCTCGTGCATTACCGTGTTTTATGTTTGTGTGAACTTCCAATCCTTGTATTGTAGTTTAATGCGATACAAGATATTTAGAGAGTTCTAGAATAATTGTCAATTTACTCCGAACGAACCGATTTGTTAGTTACGTGGACCTTTCCAACAGTTCCAAGTCATTTAACCCGATAACTTTTACATATAGCAAAGATAAAATAAAATAATATTTCAAGGCTGTTTTTAATTAATTTTAAGAAAAAAGTCTTTTAACGCTTTTTAGGGTTATTTTTTTCTAGTCGTGTTGCATTAAAATATTTTTCGGATTGAGGTTAATTTATAAAAAGAAATTCACTTAACTCATTACCTAAAATTGATTTTTAAATCAAATTTTTTTTTTGGAGGTTACTCTTTAAGAATCGATTTTCATGTAAAGTTCCCGCTATGAAAATTTTTATGAGCAGTGAAATTTGTACAAACGTTAACAAAAACGCGTTACTCTGTGTTCTGCGTATGCGTCAAGTCGCTGACCGTTAGAAGCAGGAAAGAGTTTGAACTTTTTCGTCGTTTTTAGAATTACGATCTTTCTTTTCTTGCCGAAATATGATAAAAAAATAACTACAGAATCGGAAAGATCATTTTTTTTTTTGCCACTATATGGAATAATTTTATTCACAACATAATGATATTTTGCCTTTCTTACGATTTTTTTCTAAAATGAGTCAATATCGTTGCGTTTTTATGAAAAGCATTTTTCAATCGTTCTGCATGAATTTCTTATAATTGTAATGAATTGACACTCTACTAAGAAAGTTCACACTGTGGTCTTTTAGAATCAGTGATTTAACATATAAAATGCCCCAAACTTATTTTTTATGATTTTTCACAAAATAGTCAACATTTTAACTAAACGCTTAATAATTTGTCATTTATAAAAATAATCACACGAAACTTTTTCAGGGAAGCGGGCTTTACATCGGCCACTGGGATCTTTTCAAAGGCAAAATATTTTATTTTCTTCATTTCTTCTTATATCTCATTACATGATATTTTAAAAATATAATTCGAAAGTACTAAAATGTACAAATGAATTATAAATTATAGATATATTTTGCATTCAAATGTTTAAGACCTTATACATATATTACTCTCCAAGGAAATTCAGAAAACAGGGAGTACCACATAGTGGGGATTGCAAGCTGTTCAAATGTATCTTGTTATTATGAGCCTTAGTAGAGTACAAAAAAAAAGTAACGTATATATATATTTTTGTAAAGTTAACCCTCCAATTGGACATAACGGATTTTTCCGCCCTACTAGAGAGGCTTCAAAAATGGACTGCACGGATTTTTCTGCCTTCAAGTAACGTTTTCAAAAGCGGATTAGCCGCACTTTTCTGAAATCCTTTCCCCCTTTTAAGGTTTAACATCTTGAAAGATAATGAGGGACGGAGGAAGCAACACAGCAGGAGTTTTATGGCTCGCAGGGAACCCCGTGTTTTGACCCCCCTCCCCCAATCGTAAAAAATCGGGGAGAAATTTCTTTACAACCCAAGAAGTGTTTCTTTGCAGCTTGTATTTTAAAAGTTTCCAAAAGTCCCAACGCATAAGTAAAATATGTTACAATTCCCTTTTGGTTTCATATTAATTTCAAACTGTAACAAGTTGGGGCGTGTCAGTGCAATCTGCTATTTTATATAGAAAGACAAACTATCTTTTTTCAAGTATATTCTTTCGCTTCATTTTCCTTATTTTAATCAAAGCTTTCAGTTTTTGAAACATGATTATTTTATTATAAGATACCGAAAAAATTAATAAAACACCAAACTCTTTAAAATTTGAAACCTTTTCAATTTTCCAACCACTAAAAATGAATAAATTTAAACTTCATCAAATCATTTGAAACATTTTCTTACACTTTGATTATTTTAATAACGAATAAAAAAACTAATTAATATTTATTAGTTTTTTTTTTAGATTTCAAAGCCTAAGTGTTCAGGGAAGTTTAAGTACAGTGCCTGGGGTTATATATTGTTAAAATACACCGAATTATATTTGAATTTTAAGTGCTTGAACTTCAGTTTACATCAAAGACAACATGAATGAAGATTTTCACACATTTTTTTTATAACTTGAATGTTTGAATAAATGGTAATCAAAAATATACGGAAACATTTACAGTAGACATTTATGCATATAAATAAACATAAAAATCAATTTTAAATTCGAGCTATTGAAAAACATTCGAATTATATATTGTTCAAAAATATCTATTTATACAAAATACCTCAACATTTATCTTTTTAAAGGCTAACTGAATAAGTAATTAAAATCTGGATATGTTTTGAAATCTCGACCTTATAAAGCTAGAAATTTTATGTTCGAAATTCCATTTGAAATTTCGAAAAAAAAAATGCATCGCGCAGTTAAAAATTATTTACCATAAGTTTTAGCAATTGTTTGAGTATAATAAAAATTTCAAATTTTATTATATAGCTTCTTTGGTATCTTTTAATATATTTCGGCCGCGGTAGCCGAGTGGTATAGGTATCGGAACGTGGCTTGCTTTGTCACGAGTTCGAGCCCAGTACCACTAAAAACCCGCCGTGTAGGGCAGCGATGCACGTTAAATCTGTCGAGAGCTGAAACGTCCTCCCGTTGGTGTGGTGGGGTAGATGGAGAGGGGGATGCCAACTCAGGTGTCGTCCACGTCACTTGACCATGGTTCAAAATTACGTGGTCCGTCGCCAAAAGCCCTCGTGTAGCTGAACAGTGCGACGTTAATATTCAATCATTCATTTAATATATTTCGAAGATTTCATACATTTTCGGTTGAAAACCGCATGCTAAGAGCAAAAAATATACTAAAAAAATTGATGAATATACAATTACAATAAATTCTTACATAGAGAAGCAAAACTGAGAAGCTAAAGCGTAGGAATAAAAAATTTTGAGAATATCTGAAGTAGTTTTCGAAAAATTTATTTTAAAGTTTAGAAAATTTGTGTGCGTTATGTTATATTTGATATCAATTAAATGGTTAAAATAATGTGTGTTAATATTAGTCATGTAATCTTTTGATGACACATTCATATACTAATAAAAATTATCATGATCATTGATGCGAATGTCAAGAATTTTATGTAATTTTAAATTCAGACATTAAGATATTGATGTAGAAAATATAAAACGACCATCTAAAATACATGAAAAATGCAGTCTGCTATAAAATGATCTTGACAAACAAAATACGGCATTTTCACTTACTATGGCAGAGCCGGCTTAGGGGCGATCTGGAAAAACAGAGAGAGAACCGCGTATTTGATGGATGCCGCTCTAGCTTTTAAAGCTCCCAGGAAAAATTACACATATATATAAATTACAAATGCAAAAATAAATCTTGTAATTTTCCATACATTTTTATAACAACGAATTGTGGAATTGGCTTCCAATACATTGTTGTGTTTGACAATATCTAAGGTAACCAACCCTACTTTAGATAGATTTGTACTACTTTTTCGTAACCGTATTCCTTTTAAAATTAATTCGTGCAGCCGAAATACACCTTTTGTACCCTTAAAAATTTATGTTAACTATAACGGTTAATTTTAATTTATGCAACTTGTGAAATGTTCATAATTAACCATTTCCGTCTAAACAGTTTACATGAAAAAAAAAAGTTTGGACTCCCTCATTCATTAGGGATTTATATAAGATTCTAACATTAAATTTTTTTTTCACCGAATAGGATTGAGTGGAAGTGTATAGTGCTTCCACACCACAGGTCTGGGGTTCTATTAACGGGCTGCGCAAGGTCGACTCTGCCTTTCATCCCCTCTACATTGGGTCGATAAATGAGTACCAAGCTTGCTTCGGGTCTTAAACACTGAAGGTCTCTCTTCAGACAGACCACCAAATCGGGACATCTGTTCATGCTCCTCAGCGTCCAATGGTCACGTGTATTATGATGGGCACAGTAGTTCCTGGCCCTCATGGATTGTTGTGCTTCTGAGTTTGAGTCTTAAATTTGAGGATTACCTCACTTTGGGGATACCCCTTAGATGAACATGTATTTCCACTCATTTGCAATTAAACATTTTTCTTTCAATTAATTTTATTTCAGAAGGAAGTTTGATTTTTCAAATGTATTTGCTTAATAACATGTATATTTGTGTATTATATTAAACATTTGATCAATCCAAAATTACATGTTTTTAGCTCCTCTAAAAGCTTTTAGGATTTTAGAACTGATCTTACAATCCATATACGTTTTATAGTAGTATATTTAAAAATGATAAGGACATTTTTACGACTGTGTGAGCTGTTATGCCTCGTTTATAAATATAAAAAATTGCATTCAGCTATAGTTTTTAAAATGTACAGAAATAAGTGGAGCAACAGGATACTTACATATTATGAATATTTTTGACTGCAGTAAGATATATTTATATATTTCAGTTTCTTTACAATTTGAATAGAAGTTGTAAGCCATTTTGCGAATAGTTTGATATTGAGTATAAACCCATAGGCTGTTTAATATTGTAAAATGTTTTACTTTGATACAACCACACATTAAAATAAGGCTCATTTGCAGTTATATGATCAGCTTCAGTGATATTTAAATTTTCAAAAATAGTCTACACGTACGAAAACATTCTTTCACAACCGCACGCCACATCTCATACTATATCTTTCCTACAGCAAGAAATATTTGTGTATACTGAAAAATTTAATACAGGATACATTTCCAAGTGTTAAATTTGTTTTTAAAATTTGGTATGAATACATTGTGGAACTGTCGGTTAACTTCACTGAACAAAATTGTTTTAAGTGTACTGTTTTGAAAGACAAGATTAATTAGGGAGTACTTTTCTCACAATAGAATTTGTAATGACTGAATTGTGTGAAAATGTAGTTATCGATGTGTGACCTTTTTCCTTGTAATAAAAGAAACAGAAAGATAAGAAATTTAACTTGAGTAGAAATAGGTTAGAAGTACTGTCATGCGCATTTGAAGAAGTTTATCCCCCATTAAAATTAAAAATTATTGACTGAATGTGTGTTATGTCCATCACAAATGCCGATGTAGAAAAGGAATTTTTATTTAATACAAGAAGTTCGAAAAAGCGAACACTAGGAAGGAAAATTTAAATTTTTTCCGAAAAATATTCAGTTAACATAAAAATATCTTTTATATGATTTTAATTAAAATAAATTAAAAGTATTGAAATCCTTTTTTATGCTATTTTAAATTCAAAATATAACTGAATAGAGAAAGATCGGTTTTATTTCATAAATATAATCATTGAATGTAATATTTATTGTGTTATTGTTTAAAAATGAGATAGGGCCTTTGCTCTTTTTACCTCATTACTTTTTAAAAAACAGGAAAGTGAGCGCGTTTTCTTACTCTCATATTCAAAAATGAATACAGGATGCTTTTTTCTGGTTCAAATTGCAATACCATATATATATATATATATATATATTTTAATTTTTAAAAAATGACAGAAAGATAAATTTTCTTTGAAGAAAATATAATTATTTTTCAACTTCTAACATACTATTTATTTCATTTTTTCCTCTTTTTTTTACCATTCATTTCGTTTTTAATTTTACTGTGACTGAACATATAGGAGAAAGAAACACCGTATGTTTCAAAGAGGATTGATCAAGAGAGGATATCTACGCTTTCAAAGAAGATTGCCCAAGGCAACTTAACAGCTAGCTGTAAACGATTGATCTCTTGGTTCTTACTTTTCAAAAGGGACCGAACTGGGTCGTAAAATTTTTCCTGTTAGACCACCCAAGTTCTAAAAGGGGAAAGGAAAAAAGTCTGTTGCATTTTTGAAGGGAATCGCAAAATAAGAGTTAAACGCTTTCGGAATAACTTTTCAGGAGGAAGGTGTCCAGTTAGAGGGTTAAAATAAAGTCAACAACTTGAATCAATTGTACTGTGATCTGGAACAGTTTTCTTGCTGTTCAAGAAAGTTACATGAAAATCCAAATATACGAGGTGGGAATCAAAAGATATTGAACTGAGACTACAAAGTGGTAAATCTTTGCAGTAGAGCGACTACAATATAATTTCTTTGATATTGCATTCTGCTCCTTTTCTAAAAAAAGTTTGTTCCAAATCACAGGGTCGGTGGTTTGCCACGGCGTCGTATTTTGTAGGTGAATGTATTTAGCTGTCGTCGATTGAAAGAAATTGCGTTCGTTCAGCGGATAATGGATATCAACTTTTGTGTTCGTTTGGAAAAAAGTGCCACGGAGACTTTTGAAATTTTGAAGCAGGTGTAAGGAAGTAATACATTATCGCGAACGCAAACTTTTAAAAGTCATCGACGTTTCAGAGAAGGCGAGGAAAGTGTAGAAGACGACAAACGCTCTAGACGTCCACAGACTTTCCGCACCTCCTGAACACATCGAAAAAATCTCTGCAGTGGTACGAAAGAACAGACTTCAAACAATAACAGAATCGGTAGAGATATCCTCTGCCACATGTCACTGAATACTGACTAAGGATGTGTCAACATATCATTCCGCGCATGTTAAACGAAGACCAATCTGCAGATGAAGTTAAAAAAAACGCAGACTGAATAAAAAGACATGGCTAAAAATGGATTTCAGAAATGTTTCGATGACATTTACAAGCCATGACAAACGTTTGTTGTTGCTCAAGAGTCTCATTTCGAAAGAGGATGTGTTTCAGCAGCCTAATTGGTGATATTTTTTAAGTTATAAACTCAGTCCGGGAACTTTTGAATCCTACAACGAAAGTCGTCGTGCTAGCAGCACAAATCATAGGAGAAAAAGTAGTATCCCCTATCAGCATTTAAAAATTAATTAAGTTGTTGGAAAGTGTACTTATCCCGTCCTTATAAAGAATTAAATGTAATAAAATCCTGAATGCAACGAATTCATTATTTCTCAATTTCTAAAAATATTAAACGAAAGGGGAAAAATTAAAAAAAAAGTGATTATATCAAAAGTTGATTTAAAAAATATCAGGAACCTTTTGATACAAAGAAGGAATAAAGAAATAAAATAAATATAAAGTGTGATGTGGAAAAAATTTTCGATGAATATCTGAGCAAAAAAGGAATTCCCAAACTGAAATTTTGTTTCAATTTAGTTCATTAACATAACACTTCTGTGTTTAAAGAAAGCTGTAGATTTTACCATAGTGTCTTAAGTAAAAATGTCTAAAAATAAAAAAAAAAGAAAACTGTTTTGAAAGTAAAACACAAAAAAGAACTAATGTTATCAAGATAAATGTTTTTAAGAAAAAATTGAAAACTGTTATTTTTTTTTACTGAATATTTCTGAAATTTATACGTAAAATATTCCAAGAGAAAAAAAAGGCTTACTTTCCGAATTAGATACCTCTTGAATACGATCTAAGAGCACTTGAAGCTTTCTTAACGATTAAAGTTCTAGAAAAAAAATTAACTTTAATCATACTTCAAGTATCGAGTCAACAATTCATCATGGAGAAAATGCAAGAAAAAAATAAAATAAATAATGTGACAAAAAAACTTGCATTTTAAATCCATTATCAGTTCAATGAGCAATATTTTATTTTAAGTAAAAGTAACGTATATGTTCTTTTCCTTGCGTCTCAAGAAAAAAATTAATGTTTCGGTTTTCAGCTTTAATTAATAAAACATCATTTAATGGAAAAGAAACAAAAAAAAAGAATTTGCTACTTTTTTCGTCGAAGAAACAAGAATGAATCTTTTTCGTTATCTTCCTACTGACAATTAAAGAACAATTAGCTATCATTATTTTAAAACCCTCTTCCTTTCAATTTATAGTATTTCATTTAGTTCGAAACGTCCTAAATTTATCCAATTAATATTTCGTAGTCAAAAATGTTTCAAAATTTATGTCCAAAACAAATAACAATAATCTACAAATTTTCCTCAAAATGAGAGGAAAGAGGAATAAAAATTTTGAAATTTCTCGCAATGTCGCAAGGCAGTACTGCAGATACAGTACGATGCTCCACCGCAGTAAGTCGAATACGCGGTCTTCCCTCTCAGTAATGCCACGTGGGTGCCTTATTGTACTTGTTGTATCAATAATAAGACGGTCAGTGTTGTCTATAGATGGTGCTGGAGTTGTCATCCAGTGATATCCCACACGTGCTCGATTGGAGACAGATTATGATCTCGCAGGTCATGGTAAAATATCAACACTCTGTAGTGCCCTTTGGGTTACAACAGCTGTGTGAGGACCAGCGTTATCCTGTTGAAAAACTCCTCCTTTGAATGTTGCTCATAAATGGCAATATTATAAATTGAATTACCACATTGAAATACAAATTTGCAGTCAGTGTGTTTGGGATAACCATGAGAGTGTTCCTGCTGTTATATATATATATATATATATATATATATATATATATATATATATATATATATATATATATATATATATATATATATATATATATAGAAATTCGCTCCCAAAAAAATGACTCCAGGTGTAGGTCCAGTATGTCTAGGCCAGCGACAGTTGGGTTGCTAGGCGATCCCCTGGCCTCTCTCTGAACAAGACATGGCCATCACAAGCACCAAGACGGAACCTGCTTTCATCAGAAAATACAACAGATATCCAATCCGTCCACTTTGAGCTTTGTCTTGATACCACTTGCGTCACAAATGACAATGACTTGGACTCAGAGGAATACACTCTACAAGGCACCTAACTCGGAATTATCCTTGAAGTAACAGATTTCTAACAGTTCGTTATGTCACTGTGGTACTAACTGCAGCTCGAATTTCTTCTACAGACGCAGTACGATGCGCCACAGCCGTACGCCGAATACGGCAGTCTTCCCTCTCAATAACACCACGTGGCCGTCGGAAACCAGGTCTTCTTGAGGCAGTACTATCCCTTAAACGCTGCTCCTAACAATCCTGCTCAGTGGATACATTCCGAACAAGTCTTTTTACAATATCTCGGAAAGAAAATCCACCTTTTCGTGTCCCAATTGCACGACCTCATTCAAACGGTGAGCTGTTAATAAAGGCTTCTTCATCATATTAAAGAAATTTTTACTAACATCAACTCAATACGTCAAATTTCACAAATAAATAACACGTTCACAAACTTAACAACACCTATTTCAAGCAACCTTGATTTGCAAGTTCTGAGTTGTGCTATTAGTACCACACTTCAGCGCGTAATTTGAATCGATTTCCTTTTTCAGATGTATAAACACGAGTACCAAATTTCATTTATTTAACACAAGTCTTTCTTAGTGTTGGGATTTCTTTCCCGTCAGTGTAGTTACAGTATGTGTTCATGATGATTTTGGAAATCTTTATCAAAATCCAGTAAAATTATAATTACACTGCTGGACAATTGTTAAGGACAGATCACAAATTGCTATGTAGCATAACATTAAGCGAGACATGAGGTCTAGTAGAATAAAATATAGTTGCCACACTGTTCAGACATTAGAATAAAGAATATTTATTGTTCTGGAAAGTACAAAAGCTGTGAAACATCTGAAAGAAAAAAAACTGTTCATTTGATCTGCGTACGGAGAAATGGAACAATGCATCTAAAAGTCAGCAGGCACCTTAAAGAAAGGTATCAGTACAGGATATGTCCACCATGGAGTGTGATGCAACATTCCACACGTCGTACCATAATTTGCACAACATTATCCAGCAGCTGCTGAGGCAATTTTTCCCATTTCTCTGTGACTGCACGGATGAGTGTGTTCTTGTTTGTCGGAGGATAGTTTCGACCAGCAACTTGCCTCCCCAAAGCATCCCACACATTTTCAATGGGGTTTAGATCTGGAGAACGCGCTGGCCATACGAGACGTTGAATACCCTCGTTGTCTAGACAATCCTGAACAGCGAGTGTTCGATGACATGTTGCGTTGTCGTCCATAAAAACAAATTTATCACCGACAGCACCACGGAAAAGACGAGCATGAGGAAGTAGAACTTCATCAATGTATCGTTGGCCCGTCAGAGTCCCATTCGCAACCACATGTAGGCGCGTGCGGCCATTGAGCATGATGCCGGCCCACACCATGATACTGCATGTCAGATATC
The DNA here is from genome assembly GCA_019973935.1 of Trichonephila clavipes. Taxonomy (NCBI): domain Eukaryota; kingdom Metazoa; phylum Arthropoda; class Arachnida; order Araneae; family Nephilidae; genus Trichonephila; species Trichonephila clavipes. The sequence goes on along the minus strand of BMAU01020527.1, from coordinate 452,252 downwards.
GGTCCTTTTCCTGGATATTTTCTGGACGATAAGCAGTACCACTCTCGCGCCAGATCAGTTGGCGTCTACAATCCGATGACAGACTGAACCTACTCTCATCTGAGAATAGTACGCATGCCCAGTTCTGTTCAGTCCACTTGTGATGCTCACGCCACCATTGCAAACGGGCAGTACGGTGCTGTCTGGTCAATGGGACACACACAACAGGTCTGCGTGCGTATAGTCCTCCTCCCTTCAAACGTCTGGCAACAGTTTTTCGGGAGATCTGCTTTCCTGAGGCAGCAGAAACTGATTTGCCACCTGCTGAGCTGTGGTGCGCCTGTTCCATTTTGCTGATAGGACGATATATCTGTCTTCTGCAGGCGTCGTACTTCTAACACGACCTCCTCCGTGCTGTCTTTTACACATTCCAGTAGTTTTAAATGATTTCCACAGCCGTGAAACAACGCTGTGAGCGATGTCGAACTCCCTGGCAACATCTGTTATTTTTCGCCCTTCTTCGATCTTTCCAATAATTCGGCCACGCATAAAATCATCTATGTGATGTCGGGAAGACATGCCAATAATTTTAAGTTCGTCTATTAAATCTTTCCTGTAAAACTTTGACTTGAAACAACAACTGTTCACACGCGTCAAAACCTTTAAAGCTCTTATGAACGCTATCACGTGATGAACAAACGTGGGAAAAAAATTTGCATACTCATACTTCTTACTAATATCCCGCACTTATTCTAATTTTCCACATTTTGCTTCCTTTCATTTTGTCGTTGCTATGGATGATAGTGTTATCCGTCCTTAGCAGTTGTCCAGCAGTGTATATAGAGGATATTCTATTTTGGTCTCAGGAGCGTTAACTTTCTCTAGAGGGCTGAAATATAAACAATATTCAAATATATATAACTCTTTGAAATTAAAATTAAATAAATCCAATCTTTCACATATTATTTATAAAGGAATGGGGCTTCAGAAAAGTATAAAATGTTTAAAATATAATCATAATTTTAAAAATTATAAACATGAAAATAAGAAACATTTCTATAAGAAATAATATTTAAGTTTTAAGTTGCGCATGCTATTTTCTAAAATAGTAGCTTTAATTACTAGCAATAAAATGATTTCTAAAGTTAAATGTATCCTTATCACACTTTAGTAATTTTATATTAGTAGGATAATAAATAATATTTTTTTAAAATAAAATTAAAATTTTCAAAAGAATTTTTTAAAAAATTCAATATTTTTCATATATTTTGAAATACAAAAGATATATTATTCTTAAATGATGTAGGGTTTAAAGAGTATGATACATTTTATAATTCTATAAAGTTTTATACTTTAGAGGCTTTTATTTTAGAAAATAGCTTGCGCAACGCAAAAATTATTTAATATTTATTACATATTTTCATATGCTTATAATTTTTAAAATTATGATTATATTTCAAAAATTTTGTACTTTTTGAAGCCATAATTCTTTGTAAATAATGCGTAAAAGATTCGAATTATTTAATTTAAATTTAAACGTGTTTGAACATTTTTTATATTTTCACCCCTCGAGACAAAGTTAACACCCCTGAGACATCTTATATTCTCCTCTTATCTAACACGTCTCAAGGCAAGTAGATTCATTTTTTATGTGAGACTTGTTTTTAATGCTCCGTGACAGCTATTCGACAAAAAAGGAAAAAGTTCGATAGCAATTAAGATCAATCTTTTCGAAGGCCTATTACTAATGGAGTAATGGAGACTAATATTTTTGTCCCTCCTCTCTGCGTAAGAAATCAACTATTCATCAAATCAGCAAATGGTCCCCATCATTGCCTCTACTTAGGATATAAGAAAGGAAACACGACTATTATCGCGGTAACGTAATATCTTACTAGGAAGAAATTAGTCAACAAGTAGTTGCTTTATTTACGACAGTACGACGCATTTTCCGTGTATATAATGTTTCTTCGCTAGTTCAGTGCTCATGATTTTCACTAAAAGTTCACACCAAAAATTAGATCACAGGGACTTGAGATAAGAATTTTATTCGAGCGTTCTCCATACTCTCTCTCTCTCTCTCACTATATTTACACACCTATACAACAAATAATCACTTAATATTTTGGACGTCACAAGAATTGTTTTCCACAAAACACTACACATATACAATTCCTTTTTCAATTAATTTTTTTTATTCTAAATCCATTTAATTTCAATTACTTGCGTTTTTTAAATATATTCGTAAAAAAATTCATTTAAAAGAGAGAATCTTATTAGTAAAGAGTGATTTTTTCCAGGTATAGAAGTTTAAGTTGGCATTACTTTCCAAGATGGCGACCGATTTAACAGCTGTCAAGTGATTTATTCTCAGTTTGGTTTGGCAATTCATCAGAACGATCATCAAGCAAGGCGTAGATTCGTCGAATTGGCCCAAAACGAGATTGCCGTTGTTCCCGATTTTCATAAGCGAATTTTGTTTAGCGATGAAGCGCACTTCTGGTTGAATGGCTACGTCAACAAACAAAACTGCCACATTTGGAGTGAAGCTAATCCACAAGTGTATGTCAAAACACCGTTACATCCAGAAAAACTGACTGTTCGGTGCGCTTAATGGGCTGGTGGAATCCTTCTTCAAAAACGATGAAGGCCACAACGTTACAGTCAATGGCGATCGGTCTAGAGCCATGATTACTAATTTTTTCATTCCTGAATTGAACAATCATAATGTCCAGGAGCTGTGGTTCCAACAAGATGGCGCAACATATCACACAGCTCGTGCCACAATCGATTTATTGAAAGACACGTTTGGTGACCGCCTAATTTCACGTTTTGGACCTGTGAATTGGCCTCCAAGATCTTGTGATTTAACACCGCTAGACTATTTTCTGTGGGACTATGTAAAGTCATTGGTCTATGCGGATAAGCCACAAACGCTTAAACATTTGGAAGACAACATTCACCGTGTTATTGCCAATATACGGCCACAAATGTTGGAAAAAGTCATCGAAAATTGGACGTCCAGATTGGACTACATCCGAGCCAGCTGTGGCAGTCATATGCCAGAAATCATATTTAAAATGTAATACCACAAGATTATCTTTCGAATAAAAAAAATTCATGTCAATCGAATAATACATCGTTGTTTTATTGCAATTTAAAGTTCTATACCTCTAAAAAAACACCCTTTACTTATTTGTATCGAAACTTTCTAATCCTAAATTGTCTATTCAGATTTTTTCTTATAATAAGTACTTTGTGGGGCCCATATTTAAAAGTATAATTTTATTATATCTCCAGAAAGAGTAAATCTACACGATGTATTTAACTTTTTTCTAGATAATGGATCTAAGCCTACAGCTCTTCGCATTTACTTATAGTTAATATAAAATAATTCAAAATTTATGAGAAACTTCCTTCATTATTCCGTACTTTAATCACATTGAACAAAGATGCAGTACATTATGAGCAAAAAAGAATATGTTATTGCTGAAGAAGTTGAGTTGAAAGTAATTTTGAAGGAAAAATCAAACAATTCAGAATATTCTTATAGGAGAACAAAGCTCAATCTGTGTCAAAGCGCAAGAAAAGCAAAATTATTGTTCATAGAAAACCAATAGACTAAATTCATGTGATGTCATAGTCTAACGATAAATACGATCACGTGTTTTCAGCTGATCAGTTGATACGCTTCGTTGTTGCCAACGCTTGCTTTTTGCGCGGAGTCTTTTTTTAAAAAAGTACATATGAGTGAATAATAATAATAATCTACTCGTTCAAATAAACTCAAGCATTCGGTAAGCAAAATGTACTCAATTTAAATTTACATCTGTAGTATAAGAATTTTTTTTTAAATTTAAAACCTTTTTTCAAGAATTTTAGCATTTGATCCTCTTTGGCCAATTTGCTTACTTGTAATTTTAACTAAATTTTACATATAAAACAAGAACAAGTCTAATTTTAGTTTTTTTTTAGTTCAATGGAGAACATGTGATTGTCTTTATCATGTGACCGTCATGTACTGAGTCCATAAAACTCATATAGTTTTTTTTTGTTGTTCTTATATTTTATTGATACTAACTGCGAAATTAAAGGGTTATTTATTTTAGTTTAGATTCATTCGCTCATCATTAGACCGTAATTTTAAAAAAGTATTTTCGGTATGTATATGCAATGATGTCTAAAACTGTAGACGTTTTGGGAATTTTCATGTTTTCTAAATTTGAATGCTTATAGAAAATGGTACATATCACGAAATGTGATGTCGTATATAGCATTTTAAAGATAATTTAATACTAAATTCAATTAAAAAAACAAATTTCAAATAGATGCAATACAAAATTTTAAGCTGAAATAATTATCCATATACATTAAATGAGGATAATTACAGGCATTTGTCCATACTTAGTAGGGCAGCCTTTATTTTTTATTACAACTTTACATCGATGTTTCATTGAACTGACCATAGGTTTAAGCACTTCCTTCGTTGTAACATGATGCCAGGAAAAATTATATTCTCAATTAATTCCGTTTACTTGATGGGTGCCTCATTAAGAGAAAATTTTTCCATCGGTGCATCAAGTCTTCGATAGGATTGACGTCAGGATTATTTCTTACTAAGTATTAATAATTCACTGTAATCAACAGTGTTTAACGTACGAAGTACGATCCAAAAATTCGGGGACTGCAGACATTGCTTACGACGAAAGCAAGTACCTAAAGTTAAATCACTTCAAATGGATTCTCCCTACCCTACCTGACTAGGTTGGTTTAGTTCCTGTCATGTCACTGAACCGCATGCGCAACTGTTAACTTCCGAAGCTAATTAGCTTTGTTCCACGATCCAAGAAAGATGGCTTTTCTTGAAGAACGTTGAACAGTAAATTCTGCCAACGCTTAGATAAAACACCAATGGAGACTTAGGAAATGCTAAATAAGGTGTATGGTGAAGTACCATGGCGAGATCCAAGGTTTAGAATTGCATTGGCGTTTTAAAGAGGGCTGAGAATCCATCGAATACAATGAACACGTTGGACGACCTTGACTTCAAGGAACGCGGAAAATGTTGCGCTGGTGTCTGAATGTATTCAAAAAGATCGTCGTCAAACACTTGAAAAAATCGCTGAGACTACACATTTCTCGAAGATGTCGTTTGAGGGAATTCATTCGTTGTAAGTGGCCTCAGTTTGGGCAGAGTGACGACTGGTATCGTCAGCATGACAGCACATCAGCACATCGTTCCCAAATGGTAAAAGATTAACTCGTTAAAACTCGCACTAACGTACTACCATATCCCCACTACTCACCAGACTTCGTCCTGAGTGACATTTGCCTGTTCCCATCAATGAAAAAACATTTACAGGACGTCTTTTTGTATCATCAGAAGAAGCGAAGGTAGCATCGGGAGGTTACGAAAAGTGGCTTCCAACTGTGTTTCCAAAAGTTATACGAACGTTGGCAGAAGTATCATCACCCAAGGGAACAACATTGAAAGTGGATGTGCTTCGGTGCTATGAACTTTTCAGGGTAAAGTTTTCCCTTATCCCCGAATTTTTGGATCCTACTACGCATATCGATAATTATTGCAGCTTGAATTTTTTTGTATTGCACATATATGAATTTTGTTTTGTATTGAATTCAATATTAAATTCTCTTTAAAATGATATATACGACTTTGTATTTTGTGAAACGTAGCATCAAACTGGAAAATTTTTAAAAGTGTCTATAATTTTAGTCATCATTGTACACAAGAATTATGCATTTTCCTCTGTGTCAAAATACGCCTGTTAAATGAACAAAAAATTTTATCGTCCGAAAAATAAGGTTACACAAAAAGCGCATTATATATGAAAATAAAAAAAGTTCTTACTCAAAGTGACATAATAGACGCATAATAGATATAATCTTGTGTTACCAGCCAATCAGTTCATTCACCTCCTTATTATCCAGTTATTAAATTTGAAATTGTATCTGGTTTTTGAAGTAAAAATCTAACGCCATCTTTACGATAAACGTAAGGCACGTGATTTTTTTCTCATATGAAAGTCATAAATTTAGCTCATTAGGGAAAAAAGTATTCAATTAGCTATAATAAAACTTATTTTAGTACTCATTTTTGCACAATGATGAGTCACATGTAGACGAGTATTTAATTCCTTTAATATGACTCATTTGTTAAGTCAGCTAAAGATTTCTCGAATTAAGATTTCCTTGTTCATGTTAAAATGAAGAAAAATATCGTTTGGCATAAAAAAGTTTCCTGTTTTGAGTGACTTATTAATAAAACTTAATTGCATCACACAGGGTTTTTTTTATCTTTACCGCTGAATTTTCAATAATTTTTATTGAAACTTTCTTTATTAAAACGTTGTTGCAAGATTGCATTATTTAAGAACATTCTTATTTGTCATTTTTGAGTTTTTTTAATTTCTCAAATAAAAGCTTTCAAATATTTCAATTTTTATATCTTCACTGACGCTTTTTAATACTTACAAACTTTCTGGAATATTTCTAAGGAAAGTAGTTTTTTATTCTAATTAACAATTTAAATTAAAATGTTATCCGTATTAAAATCCAAGCTAATTTTCACACTTAAACATTATGCTTTTAACAACTAAAAATGCACATTTTTCTGAAAAAGTTAAGAAAAATTCTTGTAATACAGACCAGTGGTCTTTGAATTGTGTTCGATGGAACCCTAGGTTTTCACGAGTCATAATAAAGAAAAATCGAAAAGAAACTAACAAATGTGTATGCAAAATGGATTCACGTTCTCTATGAAGTTTATTTCACTGCAAGAATTTAAAACTTATCCCTATCATTAAGAAACTGAATATTTTATTTATACATAATAGTTTTATTTTACAATACTTTTTAAACTTTTATAAAAAAAAAGAAGAAAAAAAAACATTAAAATGCTTAATCTTTATTTATATCTTTCCTACTAGATGGGGAATATTTTATTGTTTACTATCTCGGGTTAAGGGAGATAGTTTTATATTCGTTAGAGCAGTGTCTTAAAAAATTAAATAGCTTTCTAATGGGTAAGGCATCTTTTTTGTATTTGTATGAAAACACCTACAAAAAAAATAGAGGGAGTAACTTATCGACACATCAATAGATTCGATGCTAAAAATCTAAATTTAAGCAAGAAAAACTCCTAAATTGTATTTTGCAAATTCATCCGAAATACACAGTGCATCTCACACAGCTGTAAACATTTTAAGGTATCCGACTACTTTCAGAACCCTGATTTTCAAAAGCGTATATCCGGATAATATTTATGATATTTAGTGTCATTTAGATTGTAAAACGTATATAAAATTGTTTTAAGAATAGTAATACAATAAACAATTATTTAAGTACAATATTTTGACAAAAAATGAACACAGAATGACAAATTTTCCAAATATTCTCCTTTTGTGAAAAATGCTTCTATTATAATAATATTTTGCCTGTATATAGCTCAGACCTCTGTACAGAGGCTCAACTAGAGTTTTTTAAGTATATAACTTAGAAGTGGGTTTATCCATGTTTTACGACAACAGAGGGGAGAAATTTTAATAAAAAAACGCCGATAATTATTTCAATTGGTTGTAACTCTGAAAATAATTGGAATTTTTCAAAAATCGTTGTTGAGCCTCTGTACAGAGGTCTGAGTTATATCCAGGCAAAATATTATAATAGAAGCATTTTTCACAAAAGGAAAATATTTTGAAAATGGGTCATTCTATGTTCATTTTTTGTCAAAATATTGTACTTTAATCATTTTTTATTGTAATACTATTCTTAAAACAATTTTATATACATTTTCTAATCTAAGTGACACTAGATATCATTAATATTATCCAGTTATACGCTTTTGCAAAATCATGGTTCCGAACGTAGTCGGATACCTTAAGAATAATGTGTATAAGTGAAAAGTTTTTCTCGATGGGAAGAGTTACAAAAACAAAGAATAGAAACAAATTGAGGACAGAATATGTAATGCGACTTCAGATAATTTCAACAGACCTATAACTCAACAGTTTGTGTGAAAAAAAGTAAGCACATATCCCAGTTTTTAAATACAATGCATGGGTAGGTGACACTTGAATCCCAGATTAATATTGTTACTGAGTAAATCGTATTAAATGTAGATTAATTTTTTTTAATAATTAATGCAATATTTTTTTAATTGTCTTCACATAAAGCCCTTATAATATGTTGAACTACTTTAAATATTATTTTAAGGTATGTTCTTCTAAGTGTATGCGGGGAATAGTGTCTACAAAACAACTTTCAAGTCCCAGGGGTTTCACTAAAACACCTTATAGTTCCAGGGATTCCGTGAGCTGAAAAAGATTGAAGACCACTCATATAGATCATATATGAAATAAATGTATATTTAATAATAAAAAAAATACTTGCGTCCCTTTTGACTCACAAGATGTTTTTTTTCTTATGTCAGACAGCATTTAATAACTTAAAGAATGTTGGATAAAAACTTAAAGATTTTCGATAAATCATTCTCTTTGTGAAAGGTTTTTCATATGTAGTAGGCTGAATATTATTTCGTATTATTTAGCTTAATTAACAGAAAATTAAATGATCAACATAAAGAAACTGTTTGCCAGTTTTTCTTTGGAAAATGTTACAGTTTTTAATGATGTTAATTTTTAATTCCACTGCTTTCAAAATACGAATCAGAAATCAGGATTCGAAATATATGAAAAAATATATATTAGAATCTCAAATAGGCAATGACAAAAAAAGGAAAAGTTAAATAAATATAATATTTGAAAGTCTTACAACTTTTATTTAATTATACTGAAAGAATAATTATATTTTACATTGTTTATTTCTTACTTTAAAATTAAAAAAATACACAATACATGATATACGAGCAATTTTAATTTTTTAATTTATGGTGAGGGAATAGTCATATTTTATGTTCTTTGTTTTTATGCTATTATATCAAAATATCTTTAAGTGATCCATAAGTAATGTATAACAAAACCCTAATTCTGTATTATTGACATTAATGCGTGCATTCCCACGGGAATCAAACATTTCCTACTGTACTGCGAATCATATTGATAGAATGTCTTGTCACCCCCCACATCAATAAGATTGCCGAATCGTGCCCTAAAATTGTGACGAATATGTACGGAACCTTTCCACTTATATTCTTAGTCGTCTTTTTGGGATTATAAATTCGTGTATATTTCCAATCAACTCCAAAAAGGTGAACGGGATATGCAAAGTAGATAGGGTATTTAAGTCGAGCGTTGTAAGCCAGCAAGAATGAAAGATATTGTGCCAGCAACAGTAACCTCAAATTTAGAGGATTCCAGGAGATTACGTTAGTGAAGACTTATTGCTGCTATTCTACGGAAGAACTAGAAAGTTGATATACCAGCGGTAAATATAATTTATGTACGCTTAAAATAAGCGTTAGTTTAGTAAAATTAGTTAAAGTTAATGAAAGCTAATAATTCGAGTACATGTATTTCTCGGACCTCCTATTCCGGTAGACCTTACTTGATCTTGCGCATAATTATTAATTAATTTCATGATTCTTAATTTAATTTAATATAAAAGTAAATCAATTTTATTTGACGTAACATAGAAATATTATGTTATTAAAGTTTTTTTTTAGACTTGATATAATAAATACAAGTTATTTTTATAAAAAAGGGCTCTTAGTGATTCTTTGCCTCAAATTAATCTTGGTGTCCAGGGTGAGACCCAGGGGGGTCTTCACAAAATATTTTCAAATATTTCGACTGAGTATAAAACGATAGAATGGATATCCAGAGTAGTTATTGTAGAACTTTACAAATAATAATAATAAGATATAATAATAATAATAATAATAATACGCTCTAGCTAAATTGTTTCGTGCTTGAATTACTTTATGTAAGCGGATTTCCCAATTTAGTCGGAATTATTCAAACTTTTACTCGGGTTTCCAATTTGAAACACTTAGCGTTGAAAATATGAGCAACAGTTTGTGTGAACTATGCATGACAGAAGAAATTTCAAAGCTCTACGTGAAGAGTGGCATGAGTGAATAAAATAGTTTGGCCAATTTCCCGTGATAAAAAAGGCTAATGTCTTCCTTTATTAGTTCATAACTATGAGCCAGCTTGTTGCGACGGATAATAATACTTAGTCAAAAACAAAATCCCAAAAGAAAGAAATTGAATTTTTAAATCTACTTCGTAGAAAAAAAATGCACCACTTGCTATTTACATTCAGGTTTGATTATCCACTGAAACTTTGAAAGACTTAGTAAACTTAAAGTGTTTTCCACGAAGTAGGTACGATCTTAACTTTTCACTGTTAAAGCGAATATCTCGGTTGGAATAAAAAAGAACGAAAAATTCTACACACGCACAAGACAAAAAAAAAAATAACACTGGTTTCTTCGGGAAACGTCGTAACAAAATTTTTATTACGTTTTGGGCCTTCTGGAATCGCACGGACGAACCCCCGACATTATCTAAAATAGGGGGATTTTTCCTGACATTAACCCTCTACTCTATCTTAATTACCGTTAAACACTTAACCTCCAACGTAAAAGGCAATTCCCGCCAAAGAACAAGTAAGTTTGGAAATTTATGACGCTTCCACCTTTAAACTAAATCACAACTTGGGTATGTGTTGTCTTTCATCACGCTATGCCATGAAACCGGTGCGATTTAGGTGTATCCATTTTACGTAATTACTTTGGCTGATGAGAAAGTTCGAGATTTAAGGAAACGGTTGTCTTCTTACACAGGAAGGAAAATTTAATTTGGAATAAAATATTTCCGAGAAAAATGTGTACGTTACTCTGTCGATTAAAGGTACTTAATGAATGAAGGTGCTTTGGGTAAATGATTCTGCACGCTTCTATCGATGCCAAAGCCTTGGAATCGTAAAAATTTACTTTATAGAGCTTGTTAGACTTCATAGTTAAATAGAGTTTTCTGGAAGTAAATTTATTGCATAAGCAACGTATGCTGTATGTGTATTAATGAGAACTTCGTTAAGGGGATGGTGGACCTTCACAATGTCAAATTTTGGTCACATAAGCAATTTTGGTTGTTTTTTTATACTAATAATATTCCTTATATTTAATAGAATAATTCTGTAAAAATTTTGCAGTTTTGACTAATAATTACTGAATTATTATTTTTTTTACTCAAATAAAGGTTTCAAATGCATTTTTCTTAATTCGTAAATTTTCTCTTTTCATTGTCACATTAAATGCTCTTTGCGTTTCAAATAACGTCATGTCTTTGGAATTTTCCCAATTTATGAAAGATGATAAAATTCATGAATTTGTGCATTCGTTTTCTAAAAATTTAACGAATCATATTTTGTGTTGTTTTGAATACCTTGAATGTGTGGTAATTGGTGAAATATATTTCATACAGTAAAGAAAATTTATCTTTTTTTTTCATCAAATTTTATTCTGAATTTAAAAAATCTATACATGGATATATTTTGCTGTAATTCATCTATATATAAAACAAAAATTATGTACATATCATAAAAACTAATAGCATTTCTAAAAATTATTTAAGAAATTAATTTTTTTTAAAAAAATAAATTAGTTTATAATAGTTTTTTTTAAAAAAATATATATTTAAATTGTGAAATATTATATATATAATCATTTACTAAGTTGTTTCATTTTCAGCAGCTAATTAAGCCAACAATTTAAGAAATTAGTTTTAATGGTCCTCCGTCCCCTTTAGTGTAATTTGATAACTGTGCTTTATTTCATGGATATTAATTATGTTGCTAGATATATAGCACCTGTAAGGTAGGCCTGACTTCAAAAACTATATAGGTGGCGCTGCCATCGAAATCTAAAAAAAGAAAACTTGACGAGAGAGAAGGAGGCGGAAAAGGAGTGTTACGAAAGCTAAGAAAATTCTTAGAATCATTACTAACGCACCTTGGTACTTTAGAAATAGTGTGATACATCACGACTTACACATGGAGCCGATCGATAACCACATCACTAGAACTTCTAGAAATGTTTTTACTTCTATCCAAAATCACGACAATCCAGTAATTAAAGCACAAACACTATTCACGTATCCTTACTCTAAACTAAATTTTGCTTAAAAAACTACTAAATGGAATCTGCCCTTGAAACCGCCGTAATCACAACAAAAACACTTAATTGCTACACTTCACAATATTCAAACGCATTTGCCTCTCATCAGAACTGGGATCAGTGTTAAAGCTGGCTCCAGCTTCGTTCCACCTGCTGTGGGGTCTGTAAGTTTCTCCTTGCAGACTTTTCTTTTTCATTCCGGCTGCAAAAAAAAACAGCATTCTCCTTCCCACTGCGTTTTTGGTGCTCCTCGAACGCGTTTGGGGGCTGTTAAGCCCCTTCCTGCGCTCTTCCATTCTCGCCCTCGTGACGTCACTCCAGTTTCGTTCTCGTTCGGCCGCTCTCTTCCTCTTGCCTCCCCCTGCGGGGGGAATGATTTCAGATATAGGTCTTTCTTTTCATCCTTTTCTCTGTGATTCTGGGTATAAGCGATTTATTTCGCTGGCACCCGCTTCATCCAATTTTCGTTTCGAACGCTAAGAAGGAAACAAAAATGGTTTGAAACTAAATTTAATGTATAGTGTTAGTTTTTTTAATGTTTTGTTAGAGAGTTTTGTGTGATATGTGGCTGTAAAGTGAACACTAAAGAAATGAGCCACTAAAAAAGGCACTGACTTTATTTGCCTGGTAAAGTAAGGAAATCTTATTTAACATCAAAGGACCAACAACGAGAAAAGTATTGCACCTTACGTGAAAATCAGAATTATTTGAAATTTCTATGAGTTCTATGACAAAAATATGTGTAAACTGTTTTTTTTTCTGGTACGGAACTGTAGTTTTACTCATACTTTATTAGTTCCAGAATATATCCGGAACTAATCATTGGGTTTGGATAAAATTTCGGATAGTAAATTTGTGTGTGTGTGTGTGTGTGTGTGTGTGTACAGTGTGTGTGTGTGTGTGTGTGTGTGTGTGTGTGTGTGTGTGTGTGTGTGTGTGTGTGTGTGTGTGTGTGTGTGTGTGTGTGTGTGTGTGTGTGTGTGTGTGTGTGTGTGTGTGTGTGTGTGTGTGTGTGTGTGTGTGTGTGTGTGTGTGTGTGTGTGTGTGTGTGTGTGTGTGTGTGTGTGTGTGTGTGTGTGTGTGTGTGTGTGTGTGTGTGTGTGTGTGTGTGTGTGTGTGTGTGTGTGTGTGTGTGTGTGTGTGTGTGTGTGTGTGTGTGTGTGTGTGTGTGTGTGTGTGTGTGTGTGTGTGTGTGTGTGTGTGTGTGTGTGTGTGTGTGTGTGTGTGTGTGTGTGTGTGTGTGTGTGTGTGTGTGTGTGTGTGTGTGTGTGTGTGTGTGTGTGTGTGTGGTACAGGGGTTTTAATATTCGAAAGGTAATTGCACAAAAATATCAATTTTCGTTATTGTGTAGTTCTATTTCGGAAGTTAATTAAGTGCAGAGAAAATCGTTTAACACGAAATTGAGGGGACTGAGATATTTTTTCGTGTTAAGAGAATACTGAGTTAAAGGATATTTAAAAAAAACATATATTCAACAAATTAAGTTTATTAGAGTACATTTTATTTATATAGATATGTGTATATACATGTATTTAATAAAAACCGTTCAACCATTTGCGTAATTTACTCTCTTTTCTTAACTGTCGTTGATAAAAAGTAGAGTTCGCTGTACAAAACCTTTATATATTTTCATTTTTGTCTTCGTTTTTGTTTAACAGCCTTAAGAAGTCGCATCTACATTTTAAACGAAACAGCAGTTTGCTTTCCCCTCTGCTCTTTGCCATCGTGCTCGCAAAAAAGCTCTTCTAAAATAGAAAAAATAATGCGAACCAAACTCAATGATTTTCATTTACACTGTGATGTACTAGTCACCGAATCTTTAAGGCAACTGTTGAGAGATCAGATGTTTTGTGTGAGGAATGGAGGGTGAAAGTAGCTTCGACGAACAAATTGACCCATGTCACAGACTGTTCCGAGTGTATTTCAAAGCTAAAGTTAACCTTTCTACGAAAAATGTGAAACCATCTCTCTTTTCTTTTGCACCCCCTCTTAAATTTCGCTTGCTAACTGGTATTTTCCGCATTTTGTTCATTTCTAGAAGGGAAATGGTTTCGTGCTAAGAGATTTTCGTTTCTTGATAAGAGAAAAAAATTGCAGGGAAATACATAATAGTTTGGTGGGAGTATTGTATTATTTCGTGTTAACCAACATTTCGTCTTAAACGTTTGCACGTGAAAGGCATATCAAAGTATGTTGATACTCCATTCATTAATATCATAAATTCTTCCCCTTTTAGTTATTAATAGTGATATAGATTTTATTCAGCTTATCTTCTCAGAAATAACTTTCTTTTTTTATACAGCACCGTGTTATTTTTTTAATTTAATCTATTAAAATTGCAAGTATTTATACTTGAAAAATGTTTCTTTTTATTTTAAATGGAAATATAGGAAATACAGTGAAATACGTTTAACGCAAAAAAAGGCTTAAAACAAAATAACGGTTAACACGAAATAATACAGCGATCCCGCCAAACTACTATATATTTTCTTGCAATTTTTTCTCTTAAAACGAAACGAAAATCGCTTAACATGAAAAGATTTCCCTTCTGAGGATGAACAAAATACGGAAAACAACAACTGCGCAGGAGAGATTTAAGAGAACTGTGAAAAGAAAGAGAGTTTCTTGCACATGTTTCGTAGCAAGGAGGCTAATTTGGCTTAGTAGTATCCTCAGAACAGCCTGTGACACGGGCCAATTTTGTTTACCTAAACTATCTTAATCCTTCACCCCTACAAACGCCACTCAAAAACATCTCATCTCTCATCAGTTGGCTTGAGAATTCGGTGACGAGTACCTCGCACTGTGAGTGAAACTCGATGAGTTTGATACAGTAGCGCACACAGGAATTTTTCAAGGTGGAGGGTGGGGGTCCGGGGTCAAAATTTCACCATTTTTGTATCATGCTCCTTTTGATTCTGTCTATTTTCGGGAACAAAACACAGTAAAAAAACTAATTATTGAATAAATAATTAGCATTAATTAATAAAATTAATCATTAATAACAAATACTTAATTAAATTTTACGCACTATATACTTAGAATTATAATCAACCGGAAAAAAATCAAGGGCTTTGGGGGGTGGACCACCAGGACCCCCCTTGTGTGCGCCACTGGTTTGAAACGTTGGGTTTTCCCCCCTAATTTAGAAGAATTTTTTTCTTACGAGAACAATGGCAAAGAGCTCAGGGAGAAAGCAAACTGTTATTTCGCCTAAATCAGTGCTTCTCAAACTTTCACTATTCGTGACCAATTTTCAATTGTAATTTTTATCGCGCCCTTTTTATTCAACAATAATGCGCTTTGGTGCTAAAGCTACGATGATATCTTTATTATAAACCGTACAAATTAACAATATAAGTATTAAATTTTGTATTTGTTACTTTTAAGTAATATTTATTTTAAGCAAATTACTTTTAAGTAATGGGATAATTATTGTTGTTTATATTTTCTCTAATTTTTTTTTAAATTGGAACAGATTGCAAAATGATATATTTCATTAAAAATTTATTTATTTCATCATCAATTTCTAAAAGTACAATTGTCATTAGAAAAAGAGTCCAGTCTATGTTGATTTCTATTATATCCATCATATTTGGCTTTAAGAGCAGTCAGTAGGGTAAAAACTTTTTGAAAATCGATTTTGAGTTTTTTATATTTCTAAAATCTCCAAATCGTTACCTTTCTAATGATGTAATATACAAGCCATCATATGAATTAAAAGTACTTTAAAATGACTTTTAAAAAATAAACAGCTGCCTCAGTCAAACCCACTTTCACAGATTAAGTGTAAATATTGACTTTTTAAATCTGAGAACTTGCAAAACCTCCACAAAATTTCATTTAATCATACACAATTAACTGTAGATTAAATGAAACTTATATATAGCTGCAATTTAAACTGTCAGTTTGTTAACGTACTTTTGGAGTCAAGTTTGTAAAAATGATGAAAGTATTTACTTTTAATTTGAAATTTAGTACTTGGAAAAAAACTTTTTTGTAGTGTAAAAAGAAACAAATAGTGAAATTTCTCCTTTCGAAATTTTTATACTTCTAAATACTTAATAACTTGTTTGTGATAATTTTGTTGAAAATGTGCTATTTGAAAAAATTATAATAATAAAATTACTTCAATAGCTTAAAAATGAGATAAGGGAAAAATGAGAATGCCTTTATTACAACCAATATAGATAGTGAACAGGGTCATCGTGGGATTTCAACAAAATCAAACAAAATCTTTTTTTTATGTAGTTATAGGATCAGATAGTTTATATGTATCAGAGTGGAAATTTATTTTTGATGAAGTAATATCGCAAGTTGATATACATAAATTACATCAGTGTAAATGCGTATTTTTTATGTGTCAGAAAATATTTTGTTTGCTTCGTTCCAGTAAATTGAGTTTTTAAACCTTTTATTTTCTATATGCTCCCCCCTTGTAGGTTATCACGCCCCTCTAGAGGGGCACGTCCCGCAACTTAAGAATCGCTGGCCTAAAAGGAAGCTTCTTAAGGCAGTTAATCAAAAAGAGAAGACGAAAACGGTGTTCTATAAAGGTTTTGGTAACGCTAAACTTTGTATAAATTTCATTTTCTTGTAAATGTTTTTGTTTCATTGATTTTTATTAAATGCATGTATACATATTTATGTTGATGAAATGTACTCTAATAAACTTAATTTTGCTGAATGTATGTTTTTTTCTGCAATATCTTTTAACACAAAATTCTTTTAATACAAAAAAAAATATTTCAGTGTCCTCAGTTTTGAGTTAAACGATTTTCACTGTATTAAAAAGAAGGTCTGCATCCTCATTCTTGAGCTTAACGTCTATAAAAATAATTATCACAGAAACTTGTTTAGACATTGCATGTACGAAATACATGCAAACTTGTTTTATGGGAAGAAAGATATTTTTCTGCCTAATAACAGTATTTAAGCTAACTTCTTCGAATCCCAAACAGAAAATTGAAAATAAATTTTATTTAACTGTTTATTTCTATCTTTAAAAAAAACTATTTGATTTTCCATTACTTTGAAACAAATTCTAAACGAGGTAAAAAGGTTACTTCAAAGTCAATAAAAGTTTTAAAATGGTTTATTATATTTCAAGGATCCATTTGAAATAAAAGACAAATGTTTATATTTTAAGAAGCCCAGTGGCTGAATGGTAGTGTCTCGCACTTCTTCTACACAGGTTTAGGGTTCAAATCGTGGGCTGGCAAGGTTAACTCAACCTTTTATCCCCTTAGTGGATCGATAAATGAACACCAAACTTGCTTGGGAACTGAAGTGATGAGGGTTCACGTCAGACTGACCACTTGACTGAAACATCTGCACATACATCTCAGCGCCTATGGTCATGTAAACTGAGATAGGCACAGCAGGCCTTGGCCCTCATGGGCTGTTGTGCCACAGAGTCCAGTTAAGCTTATGTTTTAAAATTTAATCTTTTTAAGGATTATAATTATTAAATAATGATAACAATTTAATTGATAGTAATGGGGATTTCCAAATTAACAGTGATATGATTTCTTGAGGTCCTGTGCCCTTTTGCAAAAGTAGGACCCACCTGCCACCTTTTTAAGTAGATAATAGATAGCATATACATATACGTAGAGCATAAATCATATACATGAGAGAGAGAGAGAGAGAGAGCATACATCATATACATATAGAGAGAGAGAGCATACATCATACACATATAGAGAGAGCATGCCTTATATATATATATATATATACTCAGGAACATTGAAAATAGCGACCCAAGAAGAAAGCATCGGATTGAAATGAAATTTAATACACATAATGACACAGATGAGAGATTCACTTGATCGCAAAAACAAGACAATTAAATGAATACAGGGTGTGCCACGACACAAATACTGGGCAACTTCAATAGCGCGTTGGACAACCTCCAGCTGCAATACATGCCGCCACACGGTCCGGCATTGAGTTGATTAGACACCTTATGTTGTCCTGAGGCAGATGGGCCCACAAATCTTGAACAGTCAACTCTAAATCATGTACAGAGTGACACGATGGCATCTGCCGTTTTAGCTCATCCCACACGTGCAAAACAGGGGATAAATCGGGGAAGCGGGATGGCCATGGAAGGGTCTGAAAATGACGTAGGAAGTCTTGAGCAACTCTTGCTGTATGCGGACGAGCATTATCTTGCTGGAAAATTGCCCCTGGGCCATTTAGAAATGGTCCTACATGGAGTCGAAGAATATCATCAACATAACGTTGGCCCGTTAAGGTACCACGCATCACTATTAAAGTGGACCGGCTATCATAGGCTATGGCCCTCAAAACCATTACACCAGCTGTGCGGGCAGTGTGACGTAGAACAGTGGAGGGGGTAATTTTACCGCTCACCATGGCGCCTCCACACCCGTACACGGTTATCATCTGTCCCCAAAACAAACCGGGATTCATCACTAAACACAACCTTTTGCCAATCTGTGACATTCGACATTGGTCTGGTTTGGCACCACTGGAGACGCTGTTGCCGATGTTCCTGTGTTAAGAGGACTTGGCACCCTTTGAGCAAACTTCTTTATTTACGTATTTAAAAATTATATTTTAACATTTTATACAATGTTTCTATTCAAGAAAATGTTACCAGATGAAAATTTTCATATATTATTCACACAATTTTAAAAATTTAAATTTTTTGAAGAAAATTGGGAAAATTTTAAAATTTTACTCCTTTTGTAAAAATTAATTTTTTGACATGAAATTTTTTTTTATAATATTCTTATGGTTGTTCTAAACAACTTTAGGGATCAATTTTAGAATAACTTCTTTCGTTTTCGAGAAAAAAATAAAATGTTGATATACAGGCTAAAAATCAACGAAAAAGCCAACATGTCTTACATTTTTATTTTTTTTAAAAAAAATATTCACTTTATAGCAAAACGGATCCTTAATTTTATTACATGCTTTATTTTTAACACGCAGGAAAAAAAAATTGAAGTGATTGGTAAATGATTGTCGAAGGAGTTGGATTTTGAATGCACTAAGGTTTCGAAAAACACAAACTGAGAAAAACCAGTTTAAAGTTTATAATTCTGAAAAAATAATTATTATAAGCGTAATTAAACTTAAAATACCACTTTAAGATATTACTTATACATTTTCTTTAAAATAATTGCATTTTCATATGTTTTCAACCCACACATTTTTATAAATGATCAACTTTTAGAGAGTACTAATTGCACAAGAAAACTCAAGAAAAACTTTAAAAAAAAATATTTTTTCTGTCACGACAGAAATTTTAGCTGTTTTTCTTCTTATAATATTAAAGTATTACATTTGTATAAAAAATATATCAGGAATAAGAACTGAAATTATAAAATTATTAATATAAAATGCCTTAATTTAAAAATTTTACATGCACACATTTCACAAGGAAGAAATATTACATTATTGTATTGCCTCGGAAATATTCTGCTTTTAATACAACACATTCTTTTTACAGTTATTATTTCTATTTATAAAATAGATTTTTTTATCATAACGCATTTTTTAACTTTTTTTTTTTTTCTAAAAGGGGGTGTGGCTGAATTGCCTAATTTGTTTTCAAATGAAGTTTTATTCAACTTCTAACTTTCCGACATGCACAAGTGATATATCAATCGAAAGATAATAATGCAAATAATAAGATTAAATGAAAATAAAAAAAAACGATAGGTTTGTGATTTTTAGGGTACCAAGTCCCCTTAAGGGGAGTGCACGGAAATGGCGCTTGGATTTAAGATTTGCTTCTGCAAGGTGTCTTTAAATTGTTTGTGAAGCAATTGCTACGCCTACGTCTGCTCGTATCGTTGAACGAGTCACTGTGGGGTCCACAAGTGCTTGCTACACGATCCTTCAATCCTCTCTCCTCGTGGTCTTCCTGGTCACTCCAGACCCGGTTTTCCACGCGAGGGTACCTTCTCGTGTCCACTGCTCCCAACAATTTCTAACGGCACACTCCGAACGATCCACCTGGTCAGCAACACGGCACGTTGACCAGCCTGCAGTTTTTATCCCGAAGATCAGGCCTCTCTCAAACTCGCTTAACTGTGAGAAATATCTTCTAGCACGTTTACCTGGCATGTTTCGCTTACCAAAGTCTTCCTACAATCGGCGGGTAATCGTCGCGTTTATGAATCTTTGAATTTGCATAGCACCCTCTTCCTGATTGTAGCGCCACCTTTGCGTGTATGAGCATGCGTATTGGCACAAAACGTGGATCATTTGCATATCACATTACGCTGTACTTATTTGCAAAGTTTCTCGATTGTACTTAGCATCCTTCTTGTGTCGCTATTTTCAATGTTCCTGAGTGTATAAACATGCATCGTATTCATATAAAGAGAACAAACATCATATATAGAGAGAGAGCATTCATCATATGCATATATGCATATAGAGCATACTTTGTGGAATACTCATACAAACAGTTACCCTTACTAAATAAATGCTTATATGCCTAGCCATAAATCAACTCGACTGACTGCAGCATTTCGATTAAATGAATAATGATGATGTGTAGCAGTAAGCCTATGTCTAGACACGGACGACAGGTATTTCATAAAAACGCAGTTTTGCCAATATTGCCAATTAACATATCGTTAGACATTTTTTTTTTGAGAATATGTCTGGGAATAACATTTGACGATCAGATTACGATTTTACTGAGGCCGAGTCAAAATTGAGACGAAGCATCTTCGAGGCCAAGGCCCTGGGTACGAACCCATTCAGCCCAAGTCTTAATACGTTCCTGCATAGGAAGTATAATTCACGTATCTGAAGCGGAATGTTAAATTTCTTTAGTATATGAGCCATGTACTAAAGAGCCTGTATAAAGCAATCATCAGACCCGTACTTCCCTATGAATCCGAAACTTGGACTTGAACTAAGTCGTAGACTGAGCAGCTAGACATCTTTGAGGGTAATGTTCTTGGATATATATTTGGTGTTGTGAATGAGAATGGATGGTGGAGACAACGACATAATTATGTACAAGCTATTGAAGGGAAAAAGCAGATGTCATTAAATACATCAAAATTGGTCATTTGAGGTTTACCGGCCATATCTGCCGTATGGACCCCTCATCCCTAACGCTTAGAATTCTAATTACATACCTACTGTGTCCCTGTAGCGCAATGGAGAGTGCGTTGGACTACTAATCCAAAGGTCGTGGCTTCGAATCCTACCTGGGATGACCTAATTTCTGAGAACGTGATTTATGAATGAATGCATAATAACGAACAAAAATAATAGTCCAACACCGTATATAGAAAGGAAAAAAATCGCTTCCTATTTTGCCACTTAATATTGTGATTTTGTCATATGCATATACATATTTATATTAATTGTAATTATTTATTAAAAAGTAACTAAAATGAAAAAAGAATTTGTTAACATAAATAGGAATTGACTAAAAAAAATTTTTATATTACTTGTTGCTAGGAGTTTTACATCTGTAATATTTCAGCCATGTCGCTTGTAAAAAATGTAATAATTTCAAGAATGTTTAGCATTTGGTTTCGTTGATTCTTAAGTGAACGATAGTCTAACAGTATGTTGGATCCACGAAAAAACGTTTTGCAATGATCATATGAAACCATCCAAGATAAAATAATATATTGAAAAAAAATGAATTCTTCTGAAAAAGATATGAATTTTGATTATTTCAAAGCTCTTAAAAATTGTAAAGGGAGACATTTGAATAATTTCAATTAGTTGTGGCATCTTGATAACTCTCCATTTCAATCTCTCTGAAACTAACAGAAATATCGTCATTTTCAAACCCTTAATAAAAAAATAGCTAATCGTGTTCCAAAATAATTTTTTATTATTATTATAATTTTTTCTGTTTCTGTATTAATCATTTTTTTATGTTGAAGAAAAAGTAATTCAGTTGTGAAAGAAAATATTATTTAAAAAAAAGGTAAGTATAATTAGAAAATAAAGGTTGTGAACTGTTGTTTTTTTCCCTGCTCGTCAAGATATTGTACCCTGTGTGGTTATTAAATTAATTATATTTAAGCTCGAAAAGGTTCCTAAAAAGTGACTGAAACAACTGAAGAAAAACAGAATCTAAAACATTCTAAAAGGAGTTCACCCTTAAAAAAAAACAGAAATGAATTAGCAATTATTCAAAATTGAATCCTTCGGAGTAAAAAATTAAGCATTGAAAACGTGAGGCTCAAAAATAAATAATTCATTTTTTTATTTTTAATTTCTGCTATAGTTCTACTTTATCAATACTTTGGTTTCATGCATCCCTTTTGTCGTGCTGATGACTAAATTTTCAAAAAAAAAAAATCATATTGAACCGGTTGTTAAAAAGAAATTTTAAGATTTTTATAGCGTTAATCATTCATCGCTAACACAAACACAAAACGTTTCTCCAAATATATAAAATTGTCAATACCGTAAAATCCGCGTATAACGTGCACTTTTAACTCAGAAAATCTTATCAAAATTTATGCATACGCAGCAGAAAAAATAAGAGAGTTAAAGATAAAAAAAAAAGGATTAGCATAGAAAAAAATAGACTTCTACATCGATTTAAGTACTGTTTATTTAAAAGAAATGATATTCATTAATAGCTTTTAATGGTTTATAGTTTTAGAAGCATACGAATTTTTTCTAAAGATTGAAAAAATATCTCGAACAAATAACTTCAAAACTTAAAGAGTATTGCTCACATACGCTTCAGGTTCCTTTGTAAAATGGGGGGGGGCGTTATTCCTTTAAGACCCAACCCGCATGATCATGAGGGTTAGATATTCTTTTACATTTTTGCTTCTGGAATAGTCGTATGAAAGAAAATCGCGAACCTAACTATTGAGCCAGTTTGCAGAAAGTGTAAAGTGTTACTTTTTAGCAACAGACGATGGTTGTGGTCCATGTCTTACTTTCAGCTGGCAAATCCAGCTTTGTTTTCAAATACAACGAAAACACGTCTTGTTTTTGTTATACAAATTTTTGTATTAATGTTTAAATAATTGTAAAATAGAAAAAATATTAACTATACTCTATTAATGTGGCTTGTAGGACTCGGGACTTCGTTACCCGGACGATCGTGCGGGTTGGGCGTTACTTGAGTCACTGCAGCTGTAAAGGTAAATATCATGCGAATTTTCTTTTCTGTTTCAATAATTTTGATGAAAGCCTACATTAAAATGAAATATATAGTTATAAAATTAATACCAAATTTCTCCTTGGGGGTCACAATAGATGTGTGAGTCCTCCCTCTTTTCTTACTCTCTCTCTCTCTCTCTTTGCAATTATTTTTTTCATACATTTATTGAGGAGTATGGCATTTTTATCCTCTCCACAAATATCAGCATCCACATCTGTTCCCCCCCCCCGCCCAAAAAAAAAATTTGGGTTTTTCGGTTGGAAGTTAGTATGGTGTGGTTTAAATATATATATTTTTTAAATAATAAAATTTTCAGATACATTTTACTATTTTTCATGGAATGCTGTGTTAACTTTTAACCAAAATATTTTTCAGGTGTCTGAAAGAAGAAGAATCTCAAAGAAGAAATTTTTCAATTGATGAATAAATCAGACTGAACTTAGATCAGAACTTAGTGATCTCTCGGATGATGACAATGCTGTGAACAAAACATATGAATCGCGTATACTGGAAGGAGAATCAAGCTCAGATAGCGATGAAGAAACACGTGGGAATATTTGAAATGGAAAGACAATTTTGGATCATTCTTTACCATAAAAGTCTTCTTGAACACATTCATTACATTTATTTAGCTGTTTCAAATTCTTGGTTTCTGTGCAAACAAGATGCAATGTCAAATAAAACTCCTGTAAAAATCAAAATGGATCGCTTAAAATTTAAGTTAGAGATAGTTGAAGCGTTATCAGCCTCTCTACCTACAAATAAAAGTATTTTAACTCATGATGAAAATAACAGTGTTGTAATTCCACTCGCAAAAAGATCAAAGCGTTATAATCTCCCTGCTATACATGTCATGGCTTTTAAGCAGGCCATTCCAGGATAAAAGGCTTGACATGTATAGCCATTTTTGATGTATTGATGACATTCCAAGGTCTCGCAAATGCATATTTGAAAACTACGAAAGCAGTTCGAAAATATGTTGTGATAAATTTAATGGTTATTTATGCATGTCAAAAACAAAACAAAAGATTTTTACAGTAAATAAATAATGAATTAATAAAAGGGTTAATTATGCATCAATAATATCCTTATTTGTAATAATTTTAGTTGAATTAAGATATTGTTTCTTCTATCAGCTTACAGCTAAAAATATATGACTCATAAAATTTCATAGGTAACCTGTTTCACAGATAACGCTCAACCCGCACGATCGTGCGGGTACCGTCTACGTTCCAGGAGGGGAACGGAAATTTTTTTATTATTTTTCCCCATGTCATTGGGGTCCATATAGTATTAATATCTAGAAAAATTTAATATTTGAAGATAAAAATAATTCGAGTCTTAAAGATTTATACGGCGAATATACCTAAAAATTAAAAATTGTAGTTTGAATGTATGGGTGCGCCTTATACGCCGAATTTCCCGGTATATTAAAGGAATATATTTGTAGGATTTTGTTTGTAAATTAAAAACCCTTTAGTTATTAAAAAAGAAAAAGAAATATATATATATATATTCACACACATACTCTCGCCATACTTTCAAATGAAAAGAGAGCCAAGAACCTATTACCTTCTCTCCAATGTTCGAGAAATTAACCATTACTCCAGCGTGCGTTTGGTTTTCTGAGCAGGCATCACGTTAGACGGCCGCACCTCCATGTCTTTGAAAGAGGCACTGTGACTGCTATGAGGCATACAGATGAGGCATTGGAGCCCCTACGTTCGCCTTTTCACGGGTGCAGTTGGGCCTGATTTTATTTTAATGGATGACAACGCGAGACACATAGAGCTTATCTGCTCCACGAATTATTGGAAAGTGAGATAGTCGCCCGATTGTCCAGGTCTCATCCGTATAGAGCACGCCTGGGACGCTCTGAGAAGGGCAACAGCAACTTGCCGCACCCTTTCGAGAACCTTTTAAGGCCTAAAAACAGTTGCTGAACAAGAGGGGGGAGGTAATTGCAACAAGAACTCATAAGTTTTCTTATTTCCGGTATAAAATCCCGGTGTGAGACCTGCATATTTATAAGAGGTGACCATACCGCCTATTAAACCATTTTGTATGCTATTCGCGTGTGTATTTTAACTATTAAATGATTTTGTTGCATTATATTAGCCCTATATGCACACTAAATTTTAATAAACTCTGTATTATAGTTTTAGAGATAATCGACAAAATCTAAAAATTCTCTTAATTTTGTACACTAGTGTAATATCGTTTTCGTGCGGAATTTTTTACCGTATTTAGGAGAAAATAAAAATTTTCAGAAGCAATTCTTCAAATTAACTAAAGTAAATTTCGAGAGTTGTAAAGTACGCTAGTATAGACAGTTATTTTTTTATTAGCAACAAAGATTATTCTAACCAAACGATCTATTCGCCATCTAATTCCTTTCACGTACAAGTTATTTTTCAATGACTTCTCGTTTGCAATACATCTATTTTTCAAAAGAAAATTTTTAACCCTAGATTGCCTAAGGAAGTCATTTTGACTGCTTTTTAATTTCAGTTAGAAAAACAATGATGTATATAATGACACAAATTCTTAGACTTTTTTAGAATTTTTTTTTCCAAGGGAAGTAAAAAAATTTTATTGTTAATATCAACTAATAACTTGTTATATATGACTAAATAATATTCGAAATATTAAAAATTAATTTTAAACAAATTTCTTTACACCTTAGTTATTTTTTCACAGTGCATTTAATTTGACTGCTTTTGGGCAATATATATAGGTATATATAATAAGTTTCTGTTTTTCTACTGTTAAACATGCGATTTTTTTTCAAAAATTGAATGAAAACTACAAAATTTTAAAACATTTCTCTTTGTGCAATTAAAAGCATTATCCACACAATTTAGGTTATTTTAATATTTTTTCGAAAAATTTTGTTATGTATTATAAAAACTGTTATGTATTATAAAAACTACGTGTGTCGCGAAAATTATATATTCATTATAATAAATTCAATTAAATATACATGCGTTAAAATTGTACAATTCATTAAAAAAACGGGAGATTTTTTCGAGACTTTCTTACATTTGGAACCATTTTTTGTAAAAGTTTTGATGTACGAGTAGGTGTGCTCATCAAAGGATTAGTTCTAGTACCTAATTTTTCTAAACTCTAAGCTTTTCTTTATATAGGTGGTTCATTTTGTATGAATCTAATTTTTCAGTACTATTTCTTCTAATCTTATCTAATCTAGTAAATCTAATCCATCAAGCAACACACGCACTGCTTCATTTTAAAGAATTTCTTAATAACGCGAGACAAAAGCAGCATATACAATCATAGACAGACTGAGCTCTAACAAGTAGTTAATTTCTAAGGAACAAAAACATCTGCGCATGCGTACGCAGTAACGCACAGTTGAGCAAAAAGTTTTCTTTGGTGTTGCTAAGCGGGAACAACGAGTATTTCAATTACTAAGCACGGTATAAATTTATTTCAAATATCTTTTTACACGCGCTATTAATGCATAATAAAGATTGTTCGCCCTATAAGTTACAATTAGATGCAATAAAAATTACAGATTGTGACATTTGGGAATTCCGTATCTCCTATCTAATAATGCCTAATCATTCACCGAAGCTTAGTAAACTTTCACTAAACTGTAAGCAATTTTACATATCAAGAGCTTCATTCCCAATCGGGTAGGTGGTGTATTTGGTTTGTCGCTGACCTTGTACGCCTTCGGTTTCAAGTTCGTCCCCGGCCCAAGTCAATGCATTTTCATGATGCAGAAAAATGACAGCATGCATGTCGTATGATTATGTGGCATGTAAAAGATACCTTGAGTGCCTGTTTAGCTTGGGTGCTCTCGGCAAAATTAAAATTCCTAAGTATGGTTTCGCATCCTCAAAGCTCAGGTGCCCCCCTCTCAAAATTAATTGAGGTGATTGTTAGTTATTATGCATCAGAGACTTGGCCATTGACTTTACGTGATGAGGAAGCTTTGGGAATTTTCGAGCGAAAGATCTTATGCTGCATTCTTGGTGGGATCCAAGTGAATGGATTGTGATCAGGATCTAACTTAGAACTCTACGAAATTTACAAACAACCTGATATTGTAAAATCTGTCAATATACTGAGACTTAAATGGACTGGTCATCTGGCTAGAATGAATGAAGATCGTTTTTAAAAGAAATTCTTTCTGGTGAAGCCTATGGGAAATACACCTCGGGGCAGACCCCGTGAAGATATATTGACTGTATCAAAAAAGACCTAAGTATTTTAAAAACTGCTAGACAGTTGTCAAGATTAGAGATGCCTGGAGAAAACTTTTGGAGAAGGCCAGGGCCCACCCAAGGCTGTCGAGTCATTACAGAAGAAGATTAGTATTCCACCTATATGGTGCCATAATAAAAAGAGATACCAACTTCTGGGGAATGTATTAGGTCTGAAAACATCAATCCGCATTCAAATAGGAGAAAAAAACGTTTCATTCTCCTATTGTTTAATGTGGTTACGGTAGTCTAGTGGTTATACTCACGAACTGATAGTCGTCGTGAAGCGGGTTTCAGTCCTGGTGCCGCTGAAGACTCCCCGTGTGAAAGGAGGTGAGGCACATTAATTCTGTCGAACTCAAAGTCCTCTGGTTGGTGTGATATGATAGTTTTGAGAAGGGATGTCAAAAAAAAACTCAGATGCCCTCATCCCTTGACCGAGGTAGTGAGATCCGTTACCAATAGCCATCATGTTGCTTTATAATTCGACGTTAACATAACACTCTCCCCTACCGTTAAGTCTCTCTCTCTCTCTCTCTCTCTCTCTCTCTCTCTCTCTCTCTCTCTCTATATATATATATATATATATATATATATATATATATATATATATATATATATATATATATATAAATGGATGTTTGTACATATGAAATCGCATCACTCCAGCACAGTTAAAGCGATCACTATGAAAATTGGCATGTATATGTATATTATTGTTGAGAAGGATTTTGTGCTGTCCTCTTTGTAGCAGCTCCCCACCAGGTGGCGCAACAACATATCAACTTCATTGCACCCGTTCAATCAATCGCTAAATTGCCAACATGATTGCCAAAAATGATGCTAACTTGGCTCTATCGCCAACATTTCGCTATGTTTCCATTGCATCACCATTATAATATAAAGGAATGGCGTTGCTTGTGAATATTACAATTGTAACATAAAATAAATACAACAGAACGTAATATTAACGTATTACACATCCAGATATAAATTATTTACACTATTTTAAACGTTCATTACACAAAATGAGTAACAATGCGTTACTATTGCGGAGCAGAGATCAGGAAGGTGGAAGGAAGGAAGGTGTTTTCAGCAATCGTCCCACAAGAGAATTTCGGGCGGTATAAATAAAAAAAATACTTTTTATCAGCTATTAGATTTAAAATTTAACAAATGGGGGGGTCCAGCTGAGGAATGCAGTAAACTGGCTTTCTTTCTTTTTTTTTTTTTTTTTTTTTTTTTTGTTTAACTTGCAATTCACGTAAAACTATATAACTCTTTAAAATCTTCTTTATTCTTCAATCTGTATAGTTTAATTTTTCAATTCCCCCGTGCGAAGAACGGGTATACTAGCTAGTATGTTATAAATCTTGAGTACATTGTAGTTGTTGTAAAAATTAAATTATTACTACCCCCCCGCTATTTTGTTTAACAAATTTCTTAATTGACTGTTAGCTTAACTTTGCCCATTAGACGTAGATATTTACATTACAATAATATTTTCAAATATAGTTTTCCTTAATTATTTTCTGACAAAATTGCTGCAATACTCTCCTTTTCTTCTTGAAGAAGTTATGACTTTAAAAAATTCAGTATACTTATTTTTAGATGGAAAAAAAAATTCTCTGACCAATCCATGTTTCAAAACAAATAGAAAGCCTTTCGAAATGGAACGATTTATAAATTCCCTTCTAACTCCAATATATATATATATATGTGTGTGTGTATTAAATTGAAAATGCGGACTTAAGGTAATTTTTCGTTTAGCAAAACTTTACATCTCATAAACGTCTCCCTACTCAAAACATACGGTCATTCAAATGAAAATTTATTTTCTTCAAGAACAACTCGTCGCGAGAGTCATTCTTTAGTCACATAAACTTGAATTTATTCTTTTAAAAATAATCGCACAAAAAAACCTAAACCGTTATGGCAACACGGCAACATATTTAAAAAATGCCGCCTCGCAGCAAAAATCGCTTATTCCAAAGTCATTTCCTCTAACAAAAGAAGCAGCTGCTCCGGTAAATGACTCTTTCATGCTGGGCAAACGGAGCCACTCAGGGGAACCATTTATTCTTTCATTGGCCCCCGCAGAACCTTTTTTTGTTTGGGGGCTGCCCATTTTTGCTCGAAAGGGTCCCGTGGATATGTTTAATTAAAGTAGTTCTCCCTTTATCACCATCTTTTCTGGACTGCTTTTTTCCCTGAGGAAGCTGCAGCAGGGGGATATATACCTTACTTTTTTCCCTATGTATATATATATATACTTATATATCTGTATGTAAACTTGATAGAGAAAAGAGGGGCCGTTCACAAACGGTTATTCTGATGTTTTTGTTTTTAAATATTCAACTCGATATTTTAATATCTTAAAACATTTTTAGTTGGATTAGTATTTATCATTTCTAAGAATAGAGGATAAAAATAGTAAAATCCATTCACCTAGAATGGAAAACATTCAAAAAAAGATGTGTAAAATATATAGGGTGTCCGAAAGGTATGGCAGCAATTTCAAAAATGAACAAAGATTTTAGCTTACTGTTTTTTAGGCTCCTTAAAAGAAAATTTAAGTTGCTCAGACTACAGTTCTTCTAAGAATGAGTTTTGCGAAAATCGTTCCTCAAAAGAGTATGAGGGATGAGTGGGTTTAAGGGCCGTTATAGATAAAAACTCTTGTTTTTTAACTGTTGGAAGCACAGACTAAAAATTTGGTAGGCAT
The DNA here is from genome assembly GCA_019973935.1 of Trichonephila clavipes. Lineage (NCBI taxonomy): Eukaryota > Metazoa > Arthropoda > Arachnida > Araneae > Nephilidae > Trichonephila > Trichonephila clavipes. The sequence continues at coordinate 422,075 of BMAU01020527.1, read as the reverse complement.
ATTTCTAAGAACGAGTTTTATGAAAACCGAATTCTATAGGGGGAGCGGGGAATAACTTGGGCTAATTGATAAAAAAAATTCCGTTTTATGAACAACTAGACCTACAGTAACAAAATTTTGTATGTATGTGTTTTTCTGGTGAATAAAAATCCCAAAAGAACGTGCCTTACGGAAATCTTATTCTCATGACTTATTGATAAAAAGCATTTCGTTTTCGAACTGTTCAATTTAGACTTTAAGTTTGTCAAGCATATTTATTTTGTTCAGTAGAGATCCACTAAAATTGGGTTTTGCGAAAATCCACTTTTAGGCAGCAAGTTAAGGGAGTGCGAAAGATAATCTTCCCGTCGTTTTAAATATTGTTCAGTCGTCTTAACTTTTTTTTTTAACCAAGCGGTGATAATTATAAGAATAATTTTTCATAAAATCGAATGCTTATTTCTAGAACATAAATATCAATGATTTATATATGTGTGTGTGTGTGTGTGCGCGTGTGTGTGTGTGTGTGTGTGTGTGTGTGTGTGTGTGTGTGTGTGTGTGTGTGTGTGCGTGCGTGTGTGTGTGTGTGTGTGTGTGTGTGTGTGTGTGTGTGTGTGTGTGTGTGTGTGTGTGTGTGTGTGTGTGTGTGTGTGTGTGTGTGTGTGTGTGTGTGTGTGTGTGTGTGTGTGTGTGTGTGTGTGTGTGTGTGTGTGTGTGTGTGTGTGTGTGTGTGTGTGTGTGTGTGTGTGTGTGTGTGTGTGTGTGTGTGTGTGTGTGTGTGTGTGTGTGTGTGTGTGTGTGTGTGTGTGTGTGTGTGTGTGTGTGTGTGTGTGTGTGTGTGTGTGTGTGTGTGTGTGTGTGTGTGTGTGTGTGTGTGTGTTTGTACCAGGACAACTGACATAGGAACTTTGACTTCTACTTTCGCCGGACTTAAAAAAGACACATGTACTAAGGACTCACTCGCTGCTGATCAACACTGAAAGAGCTCTCGTTTTTGTCATGGCTTGGAGTGCAGACTTCTTTACTGAATATTAAAATAAAATATAATAAGACACACACACACACACACAAACGGCTGCCCGTTGCATTTCTCCTGTCAATCCAAGATTTCTCCAAAACATGATAATAGCCGGCTGGATGTAAACCTGCTTATCTTGTTATACACGCGACAAGAATAAAAATGATTGCTTCAAAAAGTGAATAATAGTGCAACATAGCAATTTGTTTGTAAAAATTTGTACGGCCACGTAGATCGGAATACGATTTATTTAAAAGAAAGTTTGTTCAAAAACTTCATTTCAAATCAACAGAATTCAAAGTATATATTTGTGTCAAGAAAATTCTCCAAGTAACCCATTGTGATAATCAACAGAACAAAAGTCTATCAGTACGTCTTCAAATTCAAAAAAGGGTGAGTAGTGAGAAAAGAAAGGAAAACTTTTTAAACACTTCGTTTTGAATAATATAAGGTATCCTTACACTTCCAATGCTAAAATTTTGGGATGTTTTCAAGTGCTTCAAGTTCGTATGTTTAGTTATTTTAAGTTCGCAAAACAATTACTTAGAATTCTATACTATGGTAAATTTATTATAATTGTGTGTGACTTGCATTCGTTATTAAGTTTGAATAAGTTAATGCTTGATTTGGTATCTTTATTTGATTTCTTACATTTTGGTATATTTATTTGATTTCTTATATTTTGGTATATGTATTTTTTTTAAATTGCATTGATTTCCTTTGCGTATTATTTTTAATTGTGATCGTTTGCTGATATGTAAAACGTTTTGATACTGTTTTTCGGTGTATTAAATTTTAATTTCATTTATTCTATTCTTAAACTATGTATGCAGTTACGTGATGGTAAAAAAACAAATAGTGCAGAGTGATAAAAAGAGTGAACAAAAGTGATATATCAAAAGCTCAAGCTTCTGAAAACAAATTAAATCAACCAAACCAATTAATAGCTTTTGATCCAAATAATTCTATGCAAGTAATTTCATGGTTAAAATACTTTAATGATAAATGTCAAAAATTGAACCTAGATGATTCTTGGAAAATTACCAATATATCTAACTATTTAAAGAACAGTGTCTTAACGGATTACATTAATTTTTATGATAAAATTAGCAATTGGGAGGAATTCACTTGTTTCTTAACAGAAAAATATCTTGCACCATCAATTACTAGTTTAAATGATTTCACGCAAAAAAACTTTTAATGAAAAGGAAATTGCTCAATACTTCCACGAAAAATTGGAAATCGGCAGACAATTAAATTTACCCACATCTATGATATTAGAAGGATTAACAGATGGCTTACCCATTAATTTAATGCACTATAAGTCCTCCTAGTAACCCAACAAAATGGATAGTAACCGCGACTAAATTATTAAAAATTCAAAACAGTGAACAGAACAAAATTGAAAATCATAGTAATTGTAGAACCCCAATATTTCATGTTCCTAGAGAAAACTACCAAAATTGGAAACCTAGATATTTTAGGCCAAATAAGTTTACACAAAGCCAGGTACCTAACCAAACTCCTAGAACGATAAACAGTCCGAAATGTACTTTCAGAGTAACTTACCACCTAACCCGTGTACATTTTGCGAATGCTAGGGGATTCAAAATGCCTATCATTGGGCTCAAACTTGTCCATTCAGATTCTCGGCAATACAAGTACCCCCTCAAATACCCATGCAACCAAATGTTGATCCTCCAACGGACGAATCCCAAATTTGACAATTATTGGAAATATCTGGATATATTAAAAAGAAACCCTTACCGTGTATCCTTGGTACCGGTTCAACTATCTCCATTGTATCTTATAATTTTGTAAGTAAGCTCCAGTTAAAAAAGAAAAATGCTCAAAGCATAATTGTACAACAAACCCAGGATACAATTCATCTGAGTAAGATATGTTCTTTTTATCTAAAAATAGGTGCTATTTCTAAATTAGTAACGATGTATGTTGTAGATCACACTTTACCCTATCTTATACTTGGACTACCAGAACTATCAAAATTTACCCTTACTATTGACTGCAGTCATCTACAAATAAAACAAAATGGAAATATTGTAAATAAAATAAATACAAAAATGAACGAAAATATTCTTTACATATAAACGAAGAAACATATGTAACTCCTCCTCATTCTCAGATCTCTGAGGATCAAAATGTTCTACCGCAGATTGTCATAGAGAATAGGTGTGAGTTAAGAGAAATACTTTTCCATTATGTTTCAATTTTTTCTAAAGACAAGTATGATGTAGGTCAATTAAGAGTTGAACCTCAAAGAATTATACTCAAATCTGACTTACCAGTTCATCTCAGACCTTATCGTACTTCTCCTATTCAGGAAAAAGAAATTAAGGGTCAAGTTGAAAAATTATTGCAAGCTGGGTTAATTAAAGAAAGTAATAGTCCCTATTCAGCCTTAGTGACTTTAGCTTTTAAACGCGATGAAGGTAAAAAAACCAGACTTCGTATAGACTTCAGAAAATTAAATGCTTTATGTAAAGCGGATTCTGAACCATTGCCTATTATGGATAGTTTGTTAGAGAAGTTAGCTCGAGCAAAATTTTTTTCAACTTTAGACTTAGCTTCTGGTTATTGGCATGTACCCATTCACCCAAAGGATACTGAGAAACTCGCTTTCTGCACTAACTTTGGCTTATATAAATGGTGCAGATTACCATTTGGAATTAAGGTAGCCCCTTCAATTTTAATAGATTCGAATAATATTAACTAAGTATAAAATCGATTTTGCTTTCAATTATTTCGATGATATCATAGTCTTTTCTTTGTCAGAAAAAGAAAATTGGAATCATCTTAAGACAAGTTTTGACATTTGCCAAAAAGAAAATATTAAATTGAAACTATCTAAATGTGCATTTGCCCAAACAAAAATTAACTTTCTGGGATATGAAATAGAAGAGGGTTAAGTTACTCCAAATAATACTAATAGCGACATTATCAAAAGGTTGAAACCGCCAAATAATGTAAAAGAACTTCAAAGGTTCTTGGGTTCAATAAATATGTCTCATAACTTTATTCCAGAATATGCTGACCTTAGATATCCATTAAATATGTAATTAAAAAAGATGCGATATTTAATTGGACTGATGAATGTCAAAATGCATTTGAGAAACTAAAAGAAAGTTTAATAACGAAACCGATTTCACATTTGTATGATCCTAACTTGTCATGTTTTTGTTGATGCATCACAAAAAAGTGTTGGAGCTGTGTTGAAACAACCTGATGCCTCAAATGGATTATACCCAATTGCTTACCATTCTAGAACCTTAAGAGACTACGAAAAAAATTATGCTATAACTGAGTTAGAATGTCTTGCAATAATAGATGCTTTAGATAAATTTTATTACTACCTACATAGTCAAAAATTTATCATACATACTGACCATGCAGCTCTTGTTTGGCTAAAAAATGTTAAAAATTTAAGAGGTCGATTATTCCGCTGGTCATTAAAGCTAAGTATGTATGATTATGAAATTAAATATTTAAAGGGTTCTACTAACATTGAAGCAGATATGTTATCCTGGCATCCGGTTGCTCATCACCTTCAACATTCAAGTCATTTGCTTGACATTAATGAAATTAAAACTCATCAAAAGAATGATTATATTTGTGGACCTAAATACCATGAGATCAAAGATGTAATAGTAATTAAAAAGAAAAATTTACATAAAATAGTTATTCCATTTTCATTAAGATTAAAACTGTTGAATCAAGCTCATGAGCTGTTTGGTCATCCTGGTGTTCAAAAAATGTTGAATTTAATTTCACTTCAATACTATTGACCTAATATTACAACTAATATTAGTGAATTCGTGCATTGCATGGTATGTCAGCTTAACAAAAAAAGGAAACAAAAGAAATTTGGGTTACTGCGACACGTTCCACCAACCAGTAAACCTTTTGAGTTTATATCTGTGGATATTGTTAGAGGTTTCAACTATAATAATTGTACAAAAAAAAATTTGCACATTGTGATTGACCATGCAACAAGATATACGTGGGCTTTTTCTTCAAAAAATGAAAATTCAGAAACCTATGCAATATCTTAAAACAAGTCTTTCAAATCCAAATCCCTGAAAATTATTAACTGATAGAAATGGTGCCTTTACTTCTTCCAGATTTAAAAAATTCCTTAGAAATTATAATATTAAACATCTGTTAACTACAGCTCATCCCCCTCAAACAAATGGTAAAAAAGAACGTGTCAATCAATCTCTTGTTACTAGACTTAAATGCAAGGTAAATGCTTCATCTACTAAAATTCCTTGGGCAAATTTACTAGACCAAGTGTGTAATGAATATAACTCAACTCCACACTCAATAACTAAATACCCACCAGCATACTTGCTATTTGGTCTCTTGCCATATCAATCACTTATAGATCAGAATAATTACTATAAATCTGTTGATAAAGCACGTGAATTGGACTTGCAGAGAACAATAGATTATCATATTAAAAATAAGATTAGATATGATGCTCGCTGTATTGAAAAAAAATTCAACCCAGATGATCTTGTTATGTATGAAGAGTTCCAGTATCCTAATACGAGGAAATTGAGCTCCCCTTTTTCTGGGCCTTATGAAGTAACTAGCTGCATAGCCCGGCGTTGCACGGGCTTTCTCTACTTTTATAAATTTTCGTTTCCCTTCGCAAAATCAGCACTTCCATTATTCTTTTTCGAAACTACTTTGACTTGTTTGTTTCTTTCCCCTCCGCTTAAGCCTGGGCTTTTACCAAGTGTGTAACTTAATTTCTTCTTTCTTTCATGACGCCAGCACTTTTGTACGGGTGTGTGCGCGTACGATGCGAGTGATTGCTATAATGATGTCATTAAAATTCCATTTTTTGAAATTTTTTTAACTTTCTTCTTCAGTTACCCCCTGCGTTGCACAAACATTTTTGAATGTATAGCATATTGTCATGGAAATTCCCCTTCTCCTCTAGCTGTTAGCACTTCCTCTTGTGTGGGCATGATTTCTATATTAACGTCATTACAATTCCCTTTTTCGAAGTTTTTTCCACAGCTTTCCACTGTCAGACACGTTTCTTTTATCTCTCTAGAGTCCGGCATTACAGTAGCTTTTTTTAGTGTAGAACTATTCCTCCCTCCCCATTATTTATAAATAATGAATTAAAAAGTCTTACAGATTGCTATTAAAATGATTTTTTTTTCTGATCGTTTGAATGTTTGATTAAACATATGTAAGCAAAAAAAAACATTATACATATATATATATATATATATATATATATATATATATATATATATATATATATATGGTGAAAAGTCTATATTCCTAGTTAACATTCACTAAAAAAAACATTCAAAAACAAAAGAATACTGTATAATAAAAATATTTTAGTATTTTATTACAATTTTGTAGTTTTTCTTTCCACTGTGTTTAGTAAATCATTTAAACATGTATCTGACGAAAAAAAAAGTATATTATACTAAACTAACATATTCATTATTTTGACAATAATTATTTTCTTAGAGCTTAAAAAAATAAAAGGGGTTTGATGATTTGTGAAGCTTTTTGTAAATAGAAGCTTAGATAATGTGGTACTTATGTATTAGCATCACCACAGCAAAATTGGTGCCATGCGAATCACACCTTGATACCAAAGCAATAACATATTTTATATAAAATCAGTCAGATTTTATTCATGAGGAGTCAATTTGGCTGTGGTGACTATTATATGTAAGTACTGATAATAATTACTTATTCTTTAACACAAATATCAGTGGATTATTTAAGACAATGAAATTCCCTTACCTACTTTTATTCTTATGTTCAAAAATTATAATAATCTGTTACTAAAAACTTTATTGCTTTTCTTTGTTCAACAAATTCTAAATCTTGCTTAGTGTAACAATAAAGTTGAAAATCCTAGCTAGCAATATAACAAAAAGAGAATATAGTAATAAATAAATTTTTCTATACACATTTTTCTTTAATGATTTTATTTTGCACGTCTGGTAGTAACAAATTGTGATCCTTATATCAAAATAAATACTTTTATCACTTTTGGACCATAATAATAAAATTTAGTTTGCATGTTTCTTTTGTTGAATTGAAATCTGCCAAGAATGCTCCGGAAGAATTGATGTCAAAAATTCCGTTTGGGCTCTATAAGATTTAGACTTGAAATTTAGCACAAATATTAATTTTACGAAGTACAGATCCATTTAAAGTTGCTTTTGTGGAAATTCACTTGATTATTGGGTTAAGCAAGCGCAAAAATATCTTTCTCTACTTCTACTTTAGATATTATTAGAAATTCTTAATTCTGAACTTTTTATGTCAAGAGGCGAGAGTTACAGCTATAAATATATTTTTCAATACAATCAAATTCTTAATGCTAGATATCAAAAATTTATGAATATGTAAACGGTATTTATTTATAACAACATCGTGAAATACACAATAAAGCGGATGGATAAGGGCTAGTCAGCTATAATTTCGTACTATTTTGCAACTGATGAAACATGGAATTAGCCAATGAAAGAAGATCAATAAGCTTTTCCAGACCAAATTGTCATGCTATTAGGTTGGAAGTAGGTAAGACGTAACACTAAAGTGTACCGATATTCAGGCAATGATTTAATTTCAAGCTTTACTTACTTTGGTGCTTACTACCTTGATATCAAAATCAGATAAATTGTAGCCCAAGCACAACCCTAGATTGATAATACAAAAAAAACATGTAAAAAAAATCTTGTACATAAAAAGAAAAATTAATTTAAATCACACAATATTGGCAATCTGTTAATCCCAATTAGTTTTAATTGTCAATTCTTTCAGTTACATTTTTCTACTTTTTTGTTACAATGGAATTTGACAATAGAGGAAAAGGGTACTTACGTATCGGCGTCACCTCAGCAAAATTTGCGATAGTAAAACAATAGATTCTTACGTGTTTTACATGAAAAAGAAAGAAAAATCAGGCAAATTTTTGTGAAAAAAAGTGCCACTTTTGCTGTGGTGATAAAAATCTGATGGAATTGAAGGAAATGTTGGTACTTGCATTTTATCGCACCAATGTGAACATTCAAAATTACTCTCCAAGTTAGCAGCTTTGATCTTCGCTTAGAATAAACTTGTGTTTTCAAATGTTTTTATTAAAGTTTAAATTTTTTAAGGGATTAATTTTTAAGTTAAAATTTCCAAATTTCACTCATCGGTAACTTCTTTTTTTTCCCACCACAAAGAGTTTTAAAAAAATAATAAAAACCTAAAAAAATATATTTAGAATAAAATGCACTAAAACCTCCCCAAAAATTGCTCTAAACATTAATTTTCGCAAAGTTGACTTGACACATCTAATGATGTTATAACTCCATTTCGCTTAAAAATTGAATTTTAAAAAACTCTAAAGCAAATTTCGAAAAAAAACTCTTCAAGGTACTCAGAACAATTACCTACAGCTTCTACGGACCAAGTTTCGGAGCGTATTATAAGAGTCTCATGGGAGAGGTGTCAGAAAAGTTACAGGAGGGATAATTGGCTTGTGACGGCCAAGCGTTCATAGCGACGTCGCTTATTGATTCTTCGATAGGTCTTCGGTGTGAATCCAATCAGCAGTTGTTTTTTTTTATTCTCGAAATTAGGAAAGTCCCCTAATTTTAAAACTAAGGCAAAACCAAGCAACATTTCTGTTGCTTAGTTTTGCCGGTACAGCTCAAACAAACAAATCCTTTTCTTTATTTGTATAGATTATAACTTATCTTTATTCTAACTCTCGAACACTAAAGAATGTGAGGGGACATCCATCACACACTTAGGAATTTTTAACACAACTAAAAATTTTTAAATTGCTAAATCACGCCCAGTTTTACCCGTTAAGCCAATTGAATTTTAAAGATGTTTAGTTTTAAAAATACTCAGTTAAATTTTTTAAACTTAACTGTGGGGCAAATACGCATTAGTGACCCATGAGCTAGTATTAAAAAAAGTATGGGCAAAATTTGCCCCATGTCTAAAAAGGTTCGCCCCATCCCTGTTCTATATAGAAGAATACTATTTTTTTCTATACCTTGGAATAATACTTCGAATAAATGACTTGCATATTAGCGCCACTGCAGTCAAATTGGCACCACGTGAATCGTGCTATTTCCGACCAAAATCTTGTACATTTTTTCATATAAAACATGAAATTTTTGTTGCCTTGATATCAAAGAGTGATTTCCAAGGCACCAATTTGGCTGTGGTGACACTAATAGGTAAATACCTAAAATTCTAACTTGTACCACTAACATTCGGTTTTGCAAGAATTGCAAACTTGCGGTCCTTACAACTGTTGCCCCAAAATTTGTACAAATTTTTTGTAAAGTCGATTCTTTAAAAATCAACATAAAGTTAGTAACCAAAATGGAAGCAAAAAATTTTCAGATACAGCTTAAAGGTTTAAAGAGAGAGAGAGCGCCCTCAGGCCTTCTTGATGCTAATAGCAAAGCTATGACAAATCCTGAATAGCAAATAAAGAAGGATATCAGATGGTATAAAAATATCTTTAAAAGTAGCCAGTACAGTAATTAAGTTAGACCTTGCAAAAAGGGTAGTTGTTCTATTACACAACCAACATGTAGTACTACAAACCACAATAATACACTGCTGGACAATTGCTAAGGACGGATTACAAATTGCTATGTAGCATAACATTAAGCGAGACATGAGGCCTAATAGTATGAAATATAGTTGCCACTCTGTTCAGACATTAGAATAAAGAATATTTATTGTTCTGGAAAGTACAAAAGCTGTGAAACATCTGAAAGAAAAAAAATGTTCATTTGATCTGCGTACGGAGAAATGGAACAATGCATCTAAAAGTAAGCAGGCACCTTAAAGAAAGGTATCAGTACGGGATATGTCCACCGTGGAGTGTGATGCAACATTCCACACGTCGCACCATACTTTGCACAACATTATCCAGCAGCTGTTGAGGCAATTTATCCCATTCCTCTGTGAGTGCACGGATGAGGGTATTCTTGTTTGTCGGAGGATAGTTTCGACCAGCAACTTGCCTCCCCAAAGCATCCCACACATTTTCAATGGGGTTTAGATCTGGAGAACGGGCTGGCCATACGAGAATAGTACGCATGTCCAGTCCTGTTCAGTCCAATTGTGATGCTCACGACACTATTGCAAACGGGCAGTATGGTGCTGTCTGGTCAATGGGACACACACAACATGTCTGCGTGCGTATAGTCCTCCTCCCCTCAAACGTCTGGCAACAGTTTTTCGGGAGATCTGCTTTCCTGAGGCAGCAAGAAACTGATTTGCCACCTGCTGAGCTGTAGTGCGCCTGTTCCTTTGTGCTGATAGGACGATATATCTGTCTTCTGCAGGCGTCGTACTTCTAACACGACCTCCCCCGTGCCGTCTACTACACATTTCAGTAGTTTTAAATGACTGCCACAGCCGTGAAACAACGCTGTGAGCGATGTCGAACTCCCTGGCAACATCTGTTATTTTTCGCCCTTCTTCGATCTTTCCAATAATTCGGCCACGCATAAAATCATCTATGTGATGTCGGGAAGACATGCCAAAAATTTTAAGTTCGTCTATTAAACTTTCCTGTAAAACTTTGACTTGAAACAACAACTGTCCACACGTGTCAAAAGCTTTAAAGCTCTTATGAACGCTATCACGTGATGAACAGACGTGGAAAAAAAATTTGCATACTCATACTTCTTCTTACTAATATCCCGCACTTATTCTAATTTTCCACATTTTGCTTCCTTTCATTTTGTGGTTGCTATGGATGATAGTGTTATCCGTCTTTAGCAATTGTCCAGCAGTGTATATCAGAAATATACATGCACAAAAACAAAAGCTACATAAATTTAATGAGCATTAAAATAAAAAGGTAGCCTTGCAGAAAACAGATTCTATTATTATCTAAAATCACAGCTTTATAAAAAAAAATATATACTGATTTAATATGAAACTGTATCCGGAACACACACATACAAAACATTGAGCAAACTTTGGTATCGCCCATAGTGGCAAAAATTTAGAAGATTTTCATTCCTGAGAGTCAATTATCATTAATGAATTAAACAAAGTTCCATCACTTTTGTTTGAAATTCCGGAAAAGGATAAAATATGCTTTATTAAGAAAACACAAATTCACTTTTGTCAACATCGCTAAATCCACTGTAAAATTTTCGAGCGCAAAGAATTCTAAAACTAATACATTGTGTTGCCAAAACAACTATCTAAAAATCCAGTTGTTGAAAAAGATATGGAAAAATCATTTAAAAATTTAATTTTAAAAAATCTAAGGCGAATTTCGAAAAAAACTCTTCGAATTGCACATCATCAGGACCTAGAATAATTATGTGCCAAGTTTCATACTTCTGGGTTGCTTAGTTTGGGTTGTAGAGGTGAAACACACACGCTTAAAGTCTCTTTTATGAATTAGATAAAGCAATGTTCGGAAGTCACATATGAAATTAATAAACCAAATTCTTTGGCGAAGAAAGATTCCCAAATTGTCCATATTTCTAAATTAAGATGTTTCTATTCCCCTGATGATTTAAAGTTAAGTCATGAATGAAAACTCAATTTCTGCTATTCTATACTTATGTCTTAAACAAGTTACAATTATAAAATTATACCTTGTTTACAGTTGAGACAAATTGTGTTTCGTATCTATATTGTTGTAAATATCCACTTTTCAGGGTATTCAATGAAGAATTTTCATATCTGTTTAACACCTTCATTAGTATATCATTGTATTATTTTGAAATATGTTATCATAGTAGTATAATAATGGGAGTTCTGCCGGGTGGTGGTGGTGGAGATAAGGTTCTGCCGGGTGGTGGTGGAGATAAGGCTGTGGGGGTGTCATTAAATGCTTTTTATAAGAAATTTCTGCAATAGTTATGACATTCTTATTGTTGCCTTTTTTAAAGATTTTAAGTATTGCTATAGATTGTTAAAGATGAATTTTTTGATTAACTTTATTAGAAGCATACAGAATGCTATACAATATTTTAAAGAAATTATACGATTTTTATGTATTTTTATAATTAATTACACAAATAATTATTTATTAGTTTGAATTAAATATTCTTTCAGATACTCTGGGCAAAAGATCTCAATTAAGAAGGTATCGTGCAAATAACTCTTAAAATAGCAATAAATTCAAAAAGAAAAAAGAATTTGTGCTTTTTTTCAAATTCAATCTTACAAATAATGGTTCTCTTAGCAGTCTTAGAGTATATTAGAAAAATTATGTGTTTATTTCACATGTTACCTCAATAAAAATAACAAAAAATGTGTGCATCTTTAAGTAAACTTAACATACTTTATTTCTTTGAAGATTCTTTTCACAGTTTGAAGCAATTTAAATTAAATATTTAGAAATTATAGATTGGTTCATTGATTACTAAACAAAATTATCGTAATACGTTAGGATTACAAGCAAAATCATCAAAATAAATATAACTACATTTTGTTTCAATTTCAAGCTATTGTTAGGATCCTTTTAAGTATGGTAAATAATTAATGAATGTACTCTAAGGCTCATTAGTATTCTGTATTTTAAATGAACTACTATCGTTTTTCATAAGTGACTAAAAAAATTATTTTTATACGAGAGGCAAACAATATTCTTTCATTTAAATAACAATGCCCAGTTAAAATCTTTTAAGAAGATTACGGTACATTCAAGCTACAGAAACATACACATAAATATGTTAATCAACATGAAAGTATTCTAAGAATCTGATGACAGTTATTTATATTTATATGAATAAATAAATAAAATAGTTACAGCCCAAATGCAACAAAATAATTTTTTTTCACTTTATCTTACGCAATGATTAAAATACCTGATCATTAAATCTTAAAAATCGGAAAGAGAATTTTGAAAGTGAAAATATAGTTACCTTTTTTTGTTGTTCCGATTTTTGTCTTGTCTAAAAGAAATTAGTTCGGAAGTCAAATTGACGCAGAATTTCCTCAGTTTTCTTCGAAAAGGGGTCTTTTTTTCTGAGGGTCATTCTGCCCATTCTTTTCATTCATCCTTAAGCATGTCATAAATTTTGATCGTGCTTTTTATTATTTTTGTCCGATGTGTCGAAATTCTTCCTTAACGCCCCCTCTCACTTACCCCACGGGACCAGCGTTGAGAACTCATGAATACTCGTTAAAAAAATAATTAACTATAGACTTGGAGGGTGACGGAAGATTTCTGGTGCTTATGGGCCAGATCTTTCTCGGAACGGGAAGCAGATCCCTTGCTGATTGAATGCACATCCGGTCTTTTGGTTGTTACAGAAATAAAAGAGAACCGGGATAAATAAAATCTAATACTCTCTTTTACTGGACCACTTCTGAAAAAAATTCCTACTACCAAGCCTTCGTGTAACTTCTTAGTGCGACGTTTATTACAGTCAACCAATCAGCAGACGAAGGGTGTATTTTCATTTTCAAGCAAATAACATTCTGAATGTATTTTCCCCATCCCAAGTGTTATCTGTATTTCACTTCAAACGATCTTTTTGTCGTACCGCTTTGAATGAGAAGTTTTTCCTGCTTTCTGACCACATACCACTCTTTGTTTTCTCATTATTTTAAGTAACTTTTCCAGCTTTAAATTTTTTATAGTAGGACCTGAGATTCTCAAAATTCGCACGGAAAACTTACATCGTTTGAAGCCAGTGAAATATTTTATAAACGTGGAAAGGAACTCTTAATATGACCATTAATAACATTTTACGACTTTTTGCTTACACACGTCCGGGACCCCTGTAGCTAGGGAGGGCCTGTGACATTCATACTGGCCCTCTGATAAGGCAGGCTACACCCCTGATGAGAAGGAACGTTTCTCAGAATTTGAGATATATTCTTATTTTTCTTGTACTATGTTATGCTATGGGGAAATCAGGACTTATTTTGATTTTTCAATAACAATTTAAAATTCAGCATATTTATTCAACTTATTATAAATTTTATTTTGAGAAATTCACAAAAGATTTTACTTGATCGAAAGAATTATAGATAGCCTGCGGCCGCCCCCTTGTTTCGACCGCCCGCGTGCGGTGCACGCTCTGCACAAATGCTAGGATTGGCCCTGATGACAATGTATACAAAAATGTAAAATGATTTATTGAAATAAATGTCTATATTATAAACGGTTTTGACAGAGAGAGAGAGAACGAACTGTAATTTTAAGCCTCGAAGAATTAGCATTTAGAATAAATGTCAAGTAATAAAAAAAGAATATAAAATTCTAATGAATAACAATTGTGTTATTTTTAATATTTAAAGCGAGAAAACTTCAAAATGTTTTAGCCCGGGATCAGGTGTGCATTCGATACTAACGTTAATGGTCGCGGGGAGCGACTCACCCCAATTCTTTTTTTTAGAATTATTTTCAATATACACGATAAAAATCACAATTTCAGTAAACAATTTAACAAAGAGAAAATATACTTACCTATTTCAGGGATTTTTCAATTTTTCTTTCATAATTTGAGAAAAAATCAAATAAAGCTGAACATAATTGTTCAAAATGTGCATGACCTTAATAACCGACACAAATCACAGACACTTTTCACTAACATTACAGGAAAGTTATTTGCAAGCAAAACGGTCACATTTTGTTCATGCTATTGTAGTTTTAATGTCCTTTGAGGATCGACAAATATCCTGTTGAACTTTTTCTTGCTTGTGTCTTTTTGACAGGGCTAAGTGCATTTTGCGGAGCACTTATGGCTTCATATTTTTCTTGATGGAGTTCTTAATGTAGCTATTGAACATTTTCCTTTCATTTCATGTTTATTGCTTTTTTCAAGTTTACTTTCGCTAACATGATTAATATACATTATTTCAGCAAGTGTTTCCCTTGTTTGATCAGTTTCAATTTCCTTTCAGAGAGATCACAGATGCTTATTTCTATTTTTATATTCTGCTCCTTTACATTTATAAACCATAATCAGTCGCACAACATCACAATTAAAACCACTAAGTTATTCATAGGGGAAAATACAGCATGTTCAAGAAAATATTTTTGAACAAAAGTGGTCGTGCCAGGAACTCGGTCAAAACACGTACCTTAAGATTCTAAGAAAACGCTGCCACTCCCAAAAAAGAGGATATGTGATCAATTAATTTTAGTTCCCATTAAGACTGTCACATTGGAGGATTCTCTGTCAAGGTCATTGGTAACAAATAAACAGTTTTCCCAGAATTAACGATTTCGCGCACTATGCGCATCGCTTCCGTGTTTAAAGTCTATTCGATATAAAAAAAATGGAAAAAAGTTCCAAAAAAAAAAGAATTGTGTAAAACCTTTTTCATTATGTATTATGTGTTTCAGAAAACTCATAAAAATAAATCTTGGCCAATTAATTTTTCAAAGTGCACAATATGCTTATCCATGTATCATAAAACTCTTTCACATTGAAAAACAGTAACAGAATTATATAAAATTTACAATTTCCCTAATAAAAGGGACGCAGATAACCATACCAGTAAGTCAGCAAAAGTAATATTTTAGGTTAAAAGAAACGTAATAAAAAAATCTCTCATCGTAGGATTACAGTAAAGCAAACAAAGTATTTTTTTATTTAGTTATAGGATCAAAGATAGCTAATGAGCGTTCAAAGAAGATTCTTTTATGTTTTATGACCTTTTTTCACCAGATGATATATAAAAATCATATCAATATGTAAATCTTTTTTTTACTATATCAGAAAGTATTTTGTTTTACTTCATTCCAGTAAATTAATTTTTTTAACCTTTTATTTTCGATATGCTCAAGCCCCCCCTTGAAGGGTTATCGCGCCCCGTAGGGGGTGCCCCCTACAGTTTGAGAAACACTGACGTAGACATATTGATTAATCTTTGTAATTAGAAGGTTGATAATATTGATTCAAGTGAATAAATATAATTTGTTATTGTAAAAATGTCGTCTGGTCGTTCTTTGCCTCAAATCAATTTTAGTGTCCAGGGCGGAATCCAGGGGGATTCTCACAAGTTGTAACAATGTGGACCGTTTTGATGAAATGTTTTAAAAAGAAAGTTATTACAATACCTGACATCTTCATATGTACAGTTACCACAATTCTATCATTCGATTGCATGTAGTAAGTATTTATTATGAACTAAGTTGAATATAAAACCTATTCTGAATAGAAACTTAAACTTGTATTGATTAAATGATAAAAAAGATAACACTCGAGCTATTTTCATAAATGGTATATTTTTTAATGCACGAAACATGAATTTATCTTAAGGCCATTAAATGTACAATGTTTTTGGTTAATCCTTGAGGGGTATAAACAAACAAAGGCAATGGTTTACAAATCTCGGACATGCAACATATAATTGGCCGTGCGGAAAGCAATGGTTTTCTAAATCTAATCTGTCTGACCTTGTGACTTGTTAATGATCGAATCTAATGCCAAACGAATTGGAAATTGTAAACATTTGAATGGGTAGGTGAGTCTGAAGGAATAATTTGGATCTGTGTTAGAAATACAACTTCGCCTTGAAGTTTGCCGCTCAAAATAGTGGCCTCAAAAATATTGGCCATGATTTTTTTATGAACAAACACGCGCCCTTACATAATTTTGGCGCATTTTTAACCAATTGCGATATCGAGCTGAACTGTGAATCTAAATCATTGTCGAATCTACTTGAACCCACACAAAAAATATCATCCAAATCGGACCAGCCATTTAGAAGTTCAGTCACATACACCCCACAGAAGAATTATATATATATAAAGATTATTTGAAAATATATTAATTAAAAACGCTAAAAAGCATGATTCGTCTACATTTTTGTAACAACGAAGATCCGGTTTGGCCAGTTTGGCTGAAAATCGATTTTCGATGCCAACTTACGTAATTTTTTTTTATAACAATATCGTTGTTACAACAATGTAGGGGAATATTGAGTTGAATGTTTTTAATGTTTTTAATTAATATCTTTTTAACTAATTGTGACATCGGACCCAATTGTGAATCTAAACTATTCTCAAAACCACTGGAACCAACACAAAAATTTTCATCAAAATCGGTCCAGCCGTTCAGGAGGGGTTTAGTCACATACACACACACAGAAGATTTATATATATGAAAGAAATATGTATTATATATCAAAAACAAGAAATAATAGATAATGAACATAACAAGAAATAGCGTAATAAAAATATAAAAGCTGAACATGAAGAACAAAATTATAGAGAAATAAAAAAGAAACTACAAAAAAGAAGAACCTAGCGAATCAGAAAGCAATTTCGGACTTAGGACCGAATAAGTGGGGTTAAAGTAGTTTGAAGGCGCCAACCTTTCCCCTTTGCAACTCGGTAGGAAAAACCAAATAAAATAAAATAAACAAAAATTCAGAGTATGTAAAAACTCAGAGAGTATGATAAAACCACTCACTACTATTATGTAACAAACTCTTCCAAACTCTTAATGCAGAAGAATCGCAAAACAAATACGTAAGAAAAGTAGAAAAATCCTAAAACAATTACATAAGATAAGTATTTTTCAAAAAATAATTTAACAAAATTTCTTTACTCACAGAGCTTTTACGAAGAGAATCTAGCAACTTGACATCAATGAAAATCAATTATTCACCAAGTTAAAAAATTCGAATATACATAAACACATCTTTTGAGCTAACTTTTAAACCAGCCAGCAAAGACAGATATCAAAAAAAGACGACAATCAAATATGGTAGAATTTGAATTGGTTGATTGCCAAAAATGTAAATTTGCTAGGCTCTAATTTGGTTGGTTGTCAACAATGTGTAAGATGTTCAAGATGTGTGTGGAAAAAATGTAAACTGTGATATGAGTGTTATGATATAATCTTCACAGCAAGACCACTAACATGCTGACTTTGAAATCCTATTGTTGTGTGGTGGTTTTGGAATTAGAAGTAGCAAGACGGTTAATGTATTTGTGATGAATATAAGTTCTTAAGAAATTAAAAGGGTATTCATGATCTAAACAACATTGAATTTTTTTTTTTTTTTTGATATTATTGTATTTATCTATTTTGTGGGTAGTTAAGTTATCATTTCTAAATAAAAAATTCAAAATCATATTTCTGTAAATTGATATATGCAAGTTACTATTCCATACAGGAATTTTAATTATATGGAACTTAAACTAATCTCTTTTGTCAAAAATGTTACTGACTACATTATTGTTAATAAGATGCAAGTCCAAATTCAAGAATTCCACCATATTAGAGTTGAAGTTAGTTTTAAGGAGCTTGAGATAATCAGGGTAGAACGTAATATTTGGTCTGTATTCACTATTTTTACCAAAAATTATTAAATCATCTATATAGCGATAAATCAAGTAAGAATCATTTACAACATGATCAATTTCAAAAAAAATGTAAATATAGGTTTGCTAAACAATTACTAGCTGGACCACCCTGAGGTAAACCTTTGATATGTTTATAAAGATTCTGATCAAATGCAATGAAATTTTCTTTTAATACGAGGTTAACAAGAATATCAAATTTTTCTTTTTTCATTGAAGTATATAATTCATATTTATCATAAATTAACTGTAGAACCTTAATCATATCGTCAATATCTATAGAATTAAAAAGGTCCTCGAAATCAAAGCCATGCATGGAAAAAATTGACATATCCTTAGTAATTCTAGCAATCTCTAAACTATTTTTAATTATTGCCGTGTTTTGTAAGTTATCAATTAGATTTTGAAGAAGAAATTGTAAGATCTTCCCAGACTTCGTGATATATGTATTGTATCCATTAGTGATACTACGGAATTTTATAGGGCTTTTATGAAATTTTGGTGTTAAAAAAATATCTTATATATATGTATATATATGTGTGTGTGTGTGGGTGTGGGTGTGGTGTGTGTATGGGTGTGTGTGTGTGTGTGTGTGTGTGTGTGTGTGTGTGTGTGTGTGTGTGTGTGTGTGTGTGTGTGTGTGTGTGTGTGTGTGTGTGTGTGTGTGTGTGTGTGTGTGTGTGTGTGTGTGTGTGTGTGTGTGTGTGTGTGTGTGTGTGTGTGTGTGTGTGTGTGTGTGTGTGTGTGTGTGTGTGTGTGTGTGTGTGTGTGTGTGTGTGTGTGTGTGTGTGTGTGTGTGTGTGTGTGTGTGTGTGTGTGTGTGTGTGTGTGTGTGTGTGTGTGTGTGTGTGTGTGTGTGTGTGTGTGTGTGTGTGTGTGTATATATGTATGTATAATTAAGAAGACTTACCTTGCAGCAGCACCCGATGTAATTGTGCAAAACTGCCATACAATGACAAAGGAGCTAGTATAAGCTAAAGATTATGTGACATAATCTTCTGATTAAATCCCTTTTTAAATGTTTTGACCTAGATTCCTCTCTTCCCAATCTACTACCTGTCTAACTATCCATTTGCTTAGATTAATTCATGGATATAATGGAGGAATATTGTTAAATTACAACCAAAATTCGCAAAGCTAGATCGGGTGTTCTGAACAAACTACTTATGATTTTAATTGAGAATTTTAAAGTGGATTTTTGAAAAGACAAATCAAAGACTTTAATTGATTTTTTTAAAATCAAAATTCAATTTAATTGTGTCGAATGATCAAATGAAAACACGAGGAAGTACAGAACAACGTTGACAGAGTTTTTTTGTAGATATTTAAATAAAATTTTAAATCCAAAGTATTTACAACTTATTTTATCTACCATAAACTTATTGTTTCCTTCTTAGAATACAATAAATTCACGAATATGAATGTATATTTCGCAAAAAAATATTACTTAATGAGTACATACATGAATAAATAATTTTATATGACACTACTAATATGCCCTTGGTTTTTATTCACCTAACTAATCCCTGAAATAACATTACAAAAGTTGAAGTTATCACTTCTATCGTGTGGTCATAAGCGCACACATTTTTTTTTTTACAAAAGGCTGCGTTTTGGCAACGAAGCCTTTGTATATACGGCAAAATTCCAAGAGTGAGAGCCATTTCATTAGTCACACCACTTAGTGGTGGCTTCCAATACAAAATTTTTGACGCATAAATTTATTCAATTCGTCGGTTGCTAAATATTGCCTTGAGTACCAAAGCCAAATTGATACTCAAAGGATCTTTTGCAAACCACGTAATCATATAATATGCGTGCCTATGATTTTGGCATCTAGAAAATCTATCAACTCCAGCCGGGATTGAACCCGAGAAGTTGGGCTTGCAACGCGGGCACGCTATCTCTAAGCCACCGAGCAGATAAAATTTCACAGAAGGTGGAAGAAGCTCAAAATTTCGTTAGTTTTGAGGCAAGAGCAATTAATCAGAAATGTGTTCATGCGCAAGTTTACACTGTGAAACGGAAAGAAGGTTTATTACGACCGAATCATAGGTTTGGCGTATGTGTTGCATAAAATAAAATCGCAAAATAAGTCTTACAGGGAAAATATATTTTATCCAAGATGGCCGCATAGCACTAAAAAAAGTGTTGTAAGGAACAAAAAAAGGAAGTTTGATAGAGCTGGTAAAGACTGTAAAATAACAAAGATTTAAACAAAGATTTTAACACTAGATTGCCTAAGGAAGTCATTTTGAGTGCTTTTTAAATTCAATTAGAAAAACAGTTACATGTATATAATGCACAATTTCTTAGAATTTTTTAGAATATTTTTTTTCCAGGTGAAGTAAATTTTTTTATTGTTAATATTTACTAATAACTTGTTATATGACTGTAAATAATATGAAAAATGTCAAAAGTTAATTTTAAACAAATTTCATTTCACATTAATCATTCTTTCACTGCTTTCGGGCGATATAGGTATAGACTAAGTTTCGGTCTTTCTAGTGTAAAGAAGGAAATAAGAAACATACTTACATTTGCGTGCAAAACGATGTCAAAGAGTATAAGCACCAGAAGAAAAGAATAAATACAAAAAAGACGATAGAAAAATAAATACACGCTCACACACAAAAGGAATGCATTTAATATTTTTTTAAAAAAAATACTTCGAGGTCTAAAGAAGAATCCAGTACTAAAAAAAGCGACGAGTTAACGTGGAATGTAAAAAAAAATTATTAACTCATTTATGAAAAGTAAGACAGTGTAAGCTCGCTATTTACAATCATTAAGAAAATAATTCTGACTGACAGATTTATTATTATAGCAGTGCAAATTCACACCGCATTATCTACAATAAGAAAACGGGCCCTGAGGTGCATGAGCAGATGTTCCAGTCAGGTGGTCAGTCTGACGCGAACCCTCCCCCCACACAAAGTTAAGTTCCAAAACAAGCTTGGGGCTTCTTTTATCGACTCACTGAAGGGATAAAAGGCTGAGTCAACCTTGCCCAGTCCGGGGTTTGAACCATGGATCTGTGGTTTGGAAGCGCGATGCACTTACCACTCAGACTCTGGGCTTCAAAACTTTCATATTAACTAATATTCTATATACACAGGCTTCAAAAACTTAATTTTTTTACAAGTCTATCATGTACTTCAAAAAAATAAGATAATAACATATCATCAAATTAAATTTAAGCGTTTATAAAAATCGTTACCCCTTTCGCAATGGTTTCATTCCCCTTAAGAATATTTTTTAATTTAAAGCAAGAAATGATACATTCATTTTTAATAGCAAAGGATAATTATTAATAATTTAGAAAATTAAAATAACTAAGAGCCATATCTAAGTTGTGAGTGACTTCCCCCTGAAGTCGCTTCCTCACCGTTCTGCCTACATAAGAATGTGGGAGGAAACAAATCATAGCCAGAAACTTCCATAATAATTATTATTTATTATGATTCAAGCACACTAATCAACGACAAGTTAAACCACAAGAGGATGACCTAGGAGTGATATAAGGAAAGCAATAAACCCTGTGTGAACAAGCGCAAGTAAACATTTCAATTTAACCTAATCAATTTTAGACTATAAATTCCCAATCCACTAATTTAGTTTAGTGGCAAACTCCGTTCTTAACTCAAGTTGCTTAAATCAATTAAATCTCACCTTCGTAACTCTGCAACAGATTCTCCGCTCCTTCTCCTTTTACAATTTCAAAACTCCGACTTTATATACTCTAACTAATCTACATATCAGGGTTTCTTCTTGAGAGGGATGGCTGTCAATTAAACGCGAATGCTAGCCCAAAGATTCCCTAAGAAGATTAGTGTGAATGTCACGTAAAGACTCGTCACAATCCCCTCCAAGAAGAAAACATGATTTATTTGAGGGTTTTAAGGACGCTATAGAAATTACGTTGAAAAAAGTTTGCACTTAAACTATCAAGAATTCTCTAACTCGAAATTAGCATTAACTCCTGCATAACAATACGCTACATTAAAAAAACACTCCAAAACTACTAGCTCAAAAATTTATATTACTCATAAGACCTCCAAATTTACAATCATTATTTATAGTGTACCCCCACTTGGGCGAGGACCACGGAATAGCCTTTCCAAAGGGAAGGGAAACCCCCTGCTGTACACAACACGTAAAACTTAGATATTCTAACAACCATCGTCGTCTTACATGATTCACTCTCTTCGTCACAAAAAATATCTTCAAAACATCAGGGTCAGCCACCCTGAAATGAGAACTGGATCAGTGCACGTTCAAAAAAAATTTCAACACTACATACGTACACTGACAACATTGAACTTGCGCACACATGTCAAATATCAATTATTTTTAAATATATTAAAACACACCATCTGGTTTTTGAAAAAATCTCCATTCCATTCGCGCAGCACTATTAGTATTATGGTTAATTTCCTATCTACGCCGCGTCCCAAAACCAGATATATACTAATATATCTAACAATACGTGAATACATACACATTTATATACCAAAACATTAATTATAAACAAACAATACAAGGAATTCTCGCATCCCGGCTAAGTCTCAATAAATAGTAAACAAATGTAAACATACAATTGCTTTCCATACTTTGTAATAAATTTACGCATACAAAAGTTCATTTTTCACACAACCAGAAAAATGCACCGCAATGTAGTGTAAAACTTTTGTACAATAAAAACTTTAACAAAACAATACTTGCTTCTTGCAAAAATTCACCTGACTGCCTGTCAGTAAAAAAATAATAAATGAAACAATACAACCTGGCTAAAGCTCTTTCTTCTTCTTTCTGCTATATCTCCAATATGGATCTCTGGTGATGTTGACCTTCTGCTTCTTAGACTTTCCTCAGGCTCCTGGCGTCTTTGTTGTCTGGACTGTCAACGATGTCTGAAGTGGTACGGGCTTGGTCTTTTGAATTGGTCTCTTTTGGACCGGACTGATCCCTCCTGGGCTTGCATTGAGCTCCTGAAGGTCAGGAACCGGCTTATCTGGTGATATATTTTCTGCTCCTAAGGTGGTATGGGCTTGATATTCCTTGCTGGCTCCGGCTTTACTGAAGCTACTCTTTTTCCTCTGGACCTGGCCTTGAATCGTCGGCTGGAACCAGTCCAAAGTACTCTTCCTTCCTTCTGCCTTGTGAAGGGCTTATCGCGATTTCTACTAAAACTCAGTTTGGGTTTCTTTGAGGCCAGAATGGCAATTCTTTCCAACCAACTCGAGAAGAGAAGCGTGATATTCAAATTAAGAATCCTATAAATAGTAGAAGTTTAGCGCACGCGGTGTGGCTATGAGAAGTGAATATACGAGGTTTATGTGTACAAGTATTTAAGCTAAAGTGAAAGGAAATCCCACATACAAGACTTAATCTATCAGTGCCAGTGTGTTCACGTTAAAGGTGGATATCATTCCACAAGGATAACCGCCACGTCAGTTGGGATTCAAGCGAATTGCTGCTTACCCAAGTTAGAGCGGTAAGACCGTTTAATTAAACTACTAGGAACTATGTATTTATTGAGATTAGGATTAGTCGGTGAAGTTAGACAGAGTGGTCATGTAAGGATCTACTGCCTGCACCTGGCAACAGGTCGAACGAGACACACGATATGGAGAAGGATCTAGCAACGACAGAGGGGAGAAGGGTCCGAATGATGAGAGAACGGGGGAGTGGTGGCGCGAAAAACGTGGTCGGATAAAGGAAAGACTGCGGGACGATGGTTTGTAATCTTGGATCAACTGAATAAATTCTTTTTCTTATGAAATGTCCCATGGAAGATGTGCAATAAAACAGAGGGACAAAATCCTGACTGCAATTATTTTCTTTTCACAATTCGAACACGATCCGAAAAGAACCCACAAGTTTACAGGTCAGTTACGCGATTATTTGGTAATACGTATTGTGTGTCTCCTCATCCCAGATTCACTTGGTCTGAATATTAAATATATTATTGTATAGTGTTTATAAGTTAAGATCTTAATAAAATAAAGAGATATTAAGATTATGGCAGCGTCTGGTTCTTCATTCACTCCCACATCTCTAAGTCAAAGGATAATGCAGAAGTAGGGAAACCCTCCACGGGCACTTGCCTTACAGCCCCTCTTCTGAACTTGCTCAGTTGACGCGGTGGATGACGTCAACCTTCTGTTCTGGGCCTCTCTGATTGGCAGTCTTCTTTTTCTGTCCGGTCCCTCAGACAATGACAAAGGAACCTTTCTCTTGCATCTCCTCATCTCCTGTATTCTCTTCTTTTGTACTGCTGCTGCTTAAGTCCTATTGAAGATTCATTCGAATTATTAGTTCATTAGCGCTTATTCTCACCCATTGCTCTCTCCTACCACTTTTATTCCCCGCAACACTTGTCTTTTTTCCTCTTTTCTACCTGTCATTAACCAGAGTCACCAATCCTAACGCCCTGTGACCGATCTAACCTAGGTCTACTCTCCTCCAAATTATTCGATTGATATCCCGATCCTCTGCTAACTGAGCTATCAACGTCCACCACAACCTCGTCACTTTTTCTTTGATGATAAATTTGCACTTTGTCAACATCAACGGTTGTTCTTCTCAATTACAACATTATTATTTTGAACACTCACGACTCTATAAAGTCCCTCGCAGAGCTTATGGAATGTGTTTCTGCAAGCACTAAATCGTTGACCTTTATGTTAACTTCGCTTCTCCTTCTATTTTAGTACTTCGCCAACTTTTCGTGTTTATTTTTTGTATTCTGCCTAGCTTCCTTAAATAATTTCTCAATATTACCCACCACAAATTCTGCCCCATCCGTCACCACCACAAGTTTTTGAAACGGGTAATAAGCTTTCTGCCCCAAAAAAACTCTGCTCTGGGGTTTTCCCCGTGGTCTCGTGAACCGCCGTTCTCAAGGCGTAGGCAAATTCACGTAGGAACTGGTTCCAAGTCTCAGGATTATCATTTACGAAACTGGAAATCATTTGCGAAAGATCCCGTTTAACTCTTTCCGTTCTATTGTACTGGGGTCAATACCCAACTATTTTGACTTTATTTATGCGTATTATACTTACATTGTGACGAATCTGAACGGAACCTTTCCACTAATCTTCTTAGGCGTCTTTTTGGAGAATATAAATCCGCGTTTATTTCCCATCAACTCCAAAAAGATGAACGGGATATGCAAAATAGGTAAGGCATTTAAGTCGAGCGTTGTAAGCTAGCAATGTAGATGAAGGAAGGCTATTGAGCCAGCAACTTTAACCTCAATCTTAGAGGATTCCAGGTTATTAAGATAGTAAAGAAGTATTGTGCTGCGATTTTACGGAAGTACCAGAAAGCTGATATAGCCAGCGGTAAATATAATTTACGTACGCTTAAAATAAGCGTCAGTTTAGTCGAATTGGTTAAAGTTAATGAAAGTTAAGAATTCGAGTACGTTTATTTCTCGGATCTCCTATTTCGGTAGACCTTACTTGATCTTGAGCGTAATTATTAATTAGTGGCATCATTCGTAATTTAATTTAGTATAAAGGTAAATCCCTTTATTTGACGTAACATAAAAGTATTATATATTAGAGTGTGTGTGTGTGTGTGTGTGTTTTTTCAGAAATTGAAAATAATAAATAAATATTATTATTATTCAAAATGGCTCTTACTGGTTCTTAGCCTCAAATTAATCTTAGTGTCCAAGGTGAGACCCAGGGGGGTCTCCACAGTGTCGCCCAACGAGTAAATCCCGAGTTTAGAGTCGGATCTAAATTTCGAATCATCCCTGAGCAGTATTTTTCGGGGGTGAAGAAAGTGGCAGAGTTCTTGGAAAATATAGATAATAACTTAACATATTACGCGAGATACCCACACAACTAGCTTGTGCATATTTAAAAGGTCATCTCACAGAACGGGCACTAGATTGGTTTGAGGTTTGAGGTTATAAGATTGTTGAAGACAAGGCGACGGATTACGCGCACTTAAAGCAAGCTTTGTCAGAACAGTTCCCCGTGGTTAAGAATAGGTCGGAACAAGAAACTCGTTTTTTCACATCATCTCAAAAGCATAATCAAAAACCGTCTGATTTTGTGTATGACTTATTAAAGATCCACAAAATTTTAAAACTAGAAATGACTGATAAAAAAATTGATCGATCATATTATTAGTAGGTTAGAACCTCAGATTTTAGATTATGTAGAGGTTAGGCATCCGCAAACCACATCTAACCTTCTACAAATAATTGATAAGTGTGAGGAAAGATTTCTAAATAGAAAGATCAGAGGTTCGAGTTGGAAATTCCGATATACAAACCCAAGCGAGAACAATCGCGGCAGGAAAATTGGAGGGAAACGAGGGGTAATAATAGATACTCGGACAATAGCAGATCACGGAGAGAGTTCAATAGATTTGAGAGTCAAGGTGTTGTGGATAATCGGAGATTCGATGGTCGACGCCGAGGTGGTCAATCGGATCATAGATTCCACAATCAAGGCGGTCGACAAGGTGGTTCGAGGAATAGTGCTTTCAGGGGTCAGAATGATCAACACAGATATTTAAACGTTTAAGCGATCGATGGGAGTATGGGGGTGATCGATCGCTATGTACAGAAAATTCTCCAGATACGGAACACCTAACTATTCAGGTATCCTCATTACGAATGACTCCAGTAGATTTACCGTATGTCCCCATTCTCTTAAATACAGCCCTTTGGGACACGGGAGCGGAGAAATCTTTCATATCAGAGGAGGTCTATCGCAAATATTTTTCGTATCGACCTCATCAAAAAACGAAAGATAGAGAGTAGTGACGGCCCAGGGAGCCCCGTGTTGTCACTTAGGTAGGGTCGAATTACAGATTCGGATCCGAGAATTCCAGAAAAAACCTGGGAATTTCACATTCTTAACAATATGCAGTACCAATGCATTTTAGGCATTGATTTTATGAAGGAGTGCAAATTGACTTTAG
Organism: Trichonephila clavipes; assembly: GCA_019973935.1. NCBI lineage: Eukaryota > Metazoa > Arthropoda > Arachnida > Araneae > Nephilidae > Trichonephila > Trichonephila clavipes. Next base: position 394,803 of record BMAU01020527.1, on the reverse strand, counting down.
ATTCTGATCAGAAATCTCTGATCATTCCAGATGACCAAATTAAGTAGTTGCCAAAAGTGAAAAAGCCGGTCGAGATTGATCTATCAGATACAAAGCTCTGTGAAGGGCAAAAACAAAAATTAAGGAATTTATTTAATGGTTTTAAAGGGCCATTTTCAGATCAGCCGGGATTAACTCATGTTTTATACCATGAAATCGATACTGGGGACAAGGGACCGGTAGTGTCAAGACCCTACAGATATGACAGGGTCAAACAAGGAATAATCGATTATCACATTGAGAAAATGTAAAAAAGGGTACAATCCGTCCTATTCAATCCCCATACGCGTCACCGGTAGTTTTAACGCGCAAGAATAATGACCTTCCTCCAGATTCTCCAGAGACGTATCGATTCGTGATTGACTACCGCAAATTTAATGCCATAACTAAATACCCCCGATATTCATTACCGGTGATTGATGATCTAATCACAAACATTCCGCATACCGGCGTTATGTCGACATTGGATTTAAAATGTAGTTATTTTCAATTGGCGATTAGTCTGAAAGATATCGAGAAAACCGCGTTTATCACTCGCCATTGCACCTTTGCATTCCTCAGAATGCCTCTCGGCCTTTCAGGGGCGACGCCTAATTTCCAAAAGACCATAGATATTATATTAAAACCTGTTATTGGGCGTTTCGTGGTGGTTTATATGGACGATGTTATTGTAACATCTCCATCGTTTAAGTAACACTAGATCATTTGAATCAGTATTTCAATTCTTGCGAGACGCAGGGCTAACTCTTAACAAAGAAAAATGTTACTTCGCACGTGACAAATTGAAGTATTCAGATCTCATAATTAGTAAGGAAGGGATTGAAACTGACAATAGTAAACTCAAGGCAATCGCAGAAATGAAACCTCCTAAAAATAATAAGGAAGTGTCGAAGTTTTTAGGGATGGCGGGGTTGTATCAGAAGTTTATACCACACTATGCAGATATTTGTGAACCATTATATCGGTTAAAGAAAAAGGGAGCTAAATTTAATTGGTCAACAAAAGCACAGGATGCTTTTGATAAAATAAAACGAGCATTAACAGAGGCACCAGTTTGGCAGTTGCCAAATTTTAAAGAACAGTTTAACTTATTTACGGATGCTAGTGGGGTCGGAATTGGTGCTGTGCTTAATCAAAACCACAGACCTATTGCATTCGCGTCTAGAACCCTGAATAAGGCTGAAAGAAACTATACTGTTACTGAACGCGAATGTTTGGAGGTGATATGGGCATTAAATAAGGTTAAAACTTATTTTGGATCACTACCGGTGAAGGTAATCACAGATCACGCGGCATTAACAAAGCTAACGAATGGGGAAAACTTATCTAGTCGCATGATTAGATGGGCACTCAAGTTATCCGAGTTCAACATAGAATGGGAACATCGACCCGGGTGTCCAAAACATTGTCGCAGACGTATTGTCTCGGAAACCAGTAGGCAATATGGATGGATCACAAACTTCGTGCGCAGCTCTTCGAGCCCTAGTCTTAAACTCCCGAGAACAACTCATTCGAGAGCAAAGGGAAGATCCTGAGTTAGGACACATCTATTGTTAGTTAGAAAACCAAGACGACGGTTCCGTTAATGCAACTATATGCCAGAATTGGTCCCAGGATTTTAAACTTATAGATTGTCTACTCTTTTACGCGAATTATTCTACAACTCTTGGAGAACTAAGAGTGTGCATTCCTAGATCTCTTCGCAAAGTATAATGAGAGTTTCATGATCTGCCATTAGAAGGCCATCTAGGAAAGAGGAAGACCTATTTAAAACTACGCGACGCATGTTATTTTCCATATTTGAGGAAATATATATTTGAATATGTATCAACCTGTGACCAATGTCAAAAATTTAATTACAAAACGCGTTACCAGCTGGTCTATTAATTCCGATAGTATCGAATTACCCCAATGAAATTGTAACGTTGGACCTATTAGACCCCTACCCCGCATCCCGACCCGAAAGATATAGATTTTTATTGGTAATAACTGACCACTTCACTAAGAGGAGTGAGCTTATTCCTTTACGAAAAGCTTCGGCCCAGGCCATAGCTAACGCCCTTTTTGAAAATTATATTTCACGTTACGGAGCTCCGATTTCTTTAATTAGTGATAACGGCCCCCAATTTATATCCGAGATATTTGAACACTTAAGTCACAGGTTGGACATAAAACATATGAAAACGGTAATATACAGGCCACAGGCGAATTTAACGGAAACAGTTAATCGCAATTTAGTCCAGATGATAGCCTGTTTTGTAGAAGAAAATCACGAAAACTGGGACCGATTTCTTAATGAGTTTGCTTTCGCGATGCGCACTTCAGTTAATGAGACAACAAATAAAACTCCGGCTGAGTTATTCTTAGGCAGAAAAATTATAACACCTTTTAGTAAATTAATAAATGTCACAGAGGGTGCTGAATATGTAGGAAGAAACATTGAGAAATTATTCGTTGAAGAAAGGCAGAATATGCGGTAAACAACATAAAACTTGGGGAAAATATTATAATCGGAAAAGGAGGGAAGTTAACATCGAAGTAAATTATTTGGTGTTGGTACAAACTCATTTTTTTAGTGCTGCGGGTAGGAGAGTGGTCGGAAAGTTTATGCCTAAGTTTGAAGGGCCATATAGAGTGTTGGAGGTTCGGAATAACAATTTAATCATTTGGAAGAAAGGTAAGAGGGTCACAGTTAATATCGACCAGGTGCGAGTGTACCACCCCGGACAATCCGACGCGATTAGTTCGGATAGTCATGTTGAGACTCTAGATGAAGGACAGAGGTCTAGTAATGGGTCAAGTAGATCGCACCCAGGAAATTTCAAAGGATCTACGACAACCTCGAGTGAGAAGAGTAAGGGTCATAAATCAAATAAAGGTAATACCGGATGGGAAGATCCGAGATTGAAACGTAAAGTAGGGTCAAATGGGTCAGTGGACAGGAAGGATATAAAAAGGTCCAAAATGTGCAGAAAAAGATCTCTGCAGGGGTACGAACATAGGGACTAGAAAGGACCAACCCCTGAAACAACACAGGGGATAAAGAGAGCAATTCCGTCCTCGGTTTCATCCAAAAAATATAAATATAGAAGACCTAATAACCCCTCCCAGGGATCACAGTCCATTGCAGGTTCCTCATATCAAATGGATGCCAGGCAGGGCAAGCCACCTACAGAAGGGAGCAGGCAAGAAAAAAGTGGACAATATGACAAGGCCCGGGAGACAAGGACAACTACAAGCGGAACCAACAGGGCAGCAGAAAGGAGACCAGTCCGGTCTAAACAGGCGACAGCAGTGAGACCTTGTCCTTACTACCTACGCAGCCGAGTAAAACAGCCCGAAGGAATTCAAGAGGAGCGGAGGAGCATCGGAATCGACAGTATCCCGCAGAACAACATCAGGAGAAAGAGCCTCAGTTTCGAAGCCTTAGACGGAGATTCGGTGGATATGAGCGAATAGAGGACAAAGAAAAAATCAGGTTGTATCGTTTATTTTTTTCTACTTTCGAACAAGTGGTAGGAAGAATTATTGCAATGAAGCAAGTCACGGGCGAATTTTTAATTTAAGAAGCCAAGCAAAAGTGGACACTACAATGAGTGTGTTTTTTCTTGATGACAAAAATCAGCTTTTGTCTTAATTTTTTTGAATAAATATGGAGAAAACATTTGTAATAATGCATTTGTTTACTTCCATGTATGACTTCGCTAAGATGCAACAATTCCTTTGGTTGTTTGTTTTATTGGTTTATTGAAAAATGTTTGAAATTGTATGTATATGTATGTGAATATTTTGTCTCACATCTGGTGACTTGGGACGCGGCGTAGTTAGGTAGAGCTAACATTTAATACTAACAAGCGCAGCATGCATGGAATGGGAATGTTAAGGAGCCAGATGCTTCAAATGATGTATATGAAATTGTTATGTAAAAAATGAATGAATTTGTATATACTATAGATGTTTGTTTCTTCACAAAATTTAAAGCGGTTCTCATTTAGGGTAGCTGACACTGAGCATTGTATAGCGAGCAAAGAATCAAGGTGTAAGTCAGAATATGGTTGTATAGTTGTATCATAAGTAGTTAAGGAAACCACATAGGCTGGTTTTTTACCATTTCGGTGGTTTTTTCCCTCGCCTCTTTGCCAAATGGATTTGGTGTAGGGAAATTTAATTCTGTAAATGTTACGTCTTTTAAAGGGAAGTTTTAGGTCGTAATTTTTTTCTTTCCGTTAAGGAAGGAGAATTTGGAAAGTATCCGATTGGTAGATATATATATATTAAAGTCGTCGGGACTATAAATAAAGTTTAGGAATTGGTTACTTAATTTATTGTCAGGCCGTTTGTGACCTTCAAATAAATCCCGTTTTCTTTTTGGAGGGATGTGACGAATCTGTACGGGACCTTTCCACTAATCTTCTTAGGCGTCTTTTGGGGAAATACAAAATCGTGTTTATTTCTAATCAACTCCAAAAAGATGAACGGAATATGCAAAATAGGTAAGGTATTTTAGTCGAGCGTTGTAAGCTAGCAATGTAGATGAAAGAAGGCTATTGAGCCAGCAACTCTAACCTCAATCTTAGAGGATTCCAGGTTATTAAGATGGTAAAAAAAGTATTGCTGCGATTCTACGGAAGTACCAGAAAGCTGATATAGCCAGCGGTAAATATAATTTACGTACGCTTAAAATAAGCGTCAGTTTAGTCGAATTGGTTTAAGTTAATGAAAGTTAAGAATTCGAGTACGTGTATTTCTCGGATCTCCTATTTCGGTAGACCTTACTTGATCTTGAGCGTAATTATTAATTAGTGGCATCATTCGTAATTTAATTTAGTATAAAGGTAAATCCCTTTATTTGACGTAACATAAAAGTATTATATATTATTAGAGTGTTTTTTTTGAGAAATTGAAAATAATAAATAAATATTATTATTATTCAAAATGGCTCTTACTGGTTCTTAGCCTCAAATTAATCTTGGTGTCCAAGGTGAGACCCAGGGGGTATCCACAACATGCTCAAAAATTTGAGATACAAATTGGGGGCCGTTATCACTAATCATTTTTACAGGAGCTCGATATTACGATACATAATTCTCAAACAGGGTATTTGCAATTATTTTGGTGGAAGCCCTTCTGAGGGGTACGACTTCCAACCACTTCGTTAAGTTGTCCGTTATTACTAAAATATATCTATATCTTTCCTGTCATGACGCTGGGTAGGGGCCTAACAAATCTAATGAAACTATTTCATTCGGATAATTAGTTACAATCATTATAAAACGATCAACTGGTATTGATTGCTGAAAGAAATTTATTTTTTGAGAACACCAGGGCTAGTTCAACAAAATTGAAGAATAAATAGCATGAAGCATGAAACTTTGTAATATTTTATTTCTGATAACATTAATTTATTGTTAGAAGCTTAGATATTTGTGAAAGTATTGTTACGAATTTAGTGTAAATAGTTTATATTAGGATGTGTAATGCATTTATACTGCTCTATGTTATATTTATTTTATGTTAAAATTGTCATATTCGCAAGCAACGCAGTCTCTTACACTATAATGGCGATTCAATGGGAACTTGGCGAAGTTTTGACAATAGAGCCAAGTTGGAGGCTTTTTTTGACTGTTTTTGGTGAGTTCGGATTCTTCTAGAAATTAGTGTAGACTGATTAGTGTAGACCCACTAATTTCACGATTTAATACGTAAGCGGATCTTTCTCGAAGGATCTGTAAGGCCTATAAATAAGGAGACACTTTTGCCGAAACTAAGTTAGTATTGTTTTGACAGAGATTAATAGTGTGTTGCGTTGACCGTGAAGAGTCGACTAGCGATTAGCTCGGCAGGACGAATAGGACGAACGGTGCTTGTGAATGATCATTTACATACGTATGTTTTAGACACTAATAGTTGTGTCTGAGTGCTGTGGAACGTGTGAAGACCTGAGATTTATTCTAAAAATTTTGCAGCTGAATTCTGTATTTCAAGGAATGTTTCCTCGACGATAAATTTCCCTCACTCCTAAAGAACTATCTTGATCTTTGCAACTGATTTTCATAAAATCCTCGTACCTGGATCAATCTAACAGTTTTCTTACACTCTTCAATAAAATTTGCTTCCCAAAATAATCGAAAGTAAAAAAAAAAAACATGAATATACTCTATATTACTGATTTGTAATTTGTAGATAACCACTCAAAACACTTTCCGTCATCTATTTAGTATTTAAAATAAAGGGATATGAGAGGGACAGAGAAGAATAGGGAATTTTTCATTGGAGATAAGGATTTTTCTCTCCCGTTTTCCAACCCAAAACAAAGTTATAGCTACCTTAAATCATAACCCTCTTGGGCTTTATCTACAAAATCTTATAAGAGCATCTTATGTTTTTTATGCCTCCCCAAACATCCAGGTGTCTTATCTGGAGAGTTGTTTAGAAAAATTATCCTTTTTCCGTTAAATTTTTAATGATAATTTAATGCCACCTTTTTCGCGCCATTATAGTCGCTTCCGAGCGATAAACTTTTAACGGAATTCATTAAAAGTAAAGGGAAAAGAAGGGAATTAAATTAACTACTTGTTTTTTATATAATGCATGGATTTTTTTAAGTAAATGCTTCACATTCTTATTTCATAGCTTCTCACTTATTACTTTTGTGTTTAATCCCCCATCATTTTCACTGAAACGCGAACCTAAAAATTCCTGCAAGTTTGGAAACAATCCGTAAATGTAAGAATAAATGGATATTTATTGAAACTTATCTGCGAATAGAGAGCCCTCAAATTTACTCCATAGTTGAGTTTTTTGAAACTTCATATTAACAACTCAATTGATTAGGATATTATTTCGTTATTTCTGTTTATTACAGCTTTTAAATGGGATACATTACATATATATGAGCTTACAAAAGAGTATTTTAACCTTTAAATTACGTAAATGTGTTGTCTTGAAAGCATTAATGGATCTCTCTCTGTTTAGGAATCGGCTCTTCATTTTCCGCTTAAACAAGATGTAAACAGAATCATAATTAAGAAAACGATGAGAAAAGGTAATTTTTTTTACACTTTATTTTTAAGCACGTGGTACGAAACATGAGTTAAATGTTTATGAGGTCTGATCTTAATGTTTGAATAACGCATTTAAATATATTTAAGAATCAAAATGTTGCAGACACTTATATAACACCAAGTGCATAATTTTTTTACCTTAAATCATGCTTATCTAAAGTGCGACCCAAAAGCCTTTAAAATGTCGCCCAAACGCAAATTAGGAAAATGTTTAAATTTACACATTTTTAATTAAAAAAATAAATTCTTGCAATATTTTTCATATATACAATCGATTTTTTGGCATTTATTTTGAAATAAAAATTTAAATAAAAACATTTTTGTATGCCATGAGAATTTATGTTTCAAATTATGTGTGTATCCACTCGACGGCGAATTTTTAGAAGAAATACAATATTTGCACGCAGTATTTAGCTTTTTTAGTAGACTTAATAGAACGTTCGAATGATTTAAATTTGAGGCTTCAACTAAAAATTCAATTTATTAATAATATGTTCAAAACAATGACAGTGTTTGAAAGAAATTTGAAATTTCGGCGCAATTAAATAAAAGGAAAAGATTTGAAACATTTCAGTTTTTTGGTTGCACATAAACCTGTGAGCTGCACAAAATATGCTGCACTAATTTTTTATTTAACTCAAGAATTTGAAAGAAGATTTCAAAATTTTTGAGAATTTTTGAATAGTATTTCAATTTATTTTCTACCCCATTTTCTCTAGAAATAAATAAATTACCTTTAAATCTTCGAATGGAATGCATTGAACTGAAAGTGACATCCAACTGAGAGAAAAATTTGGGAATAGTTCTTTACTGGAGCTTTATAAAGATTACCTACCCCGCAACAAATATCCTAATTTTCACAATCATGTTTTATTAATGTCTTCCGTTTTTGGCAGTACCTATATTTGTGGACCATTATTTTCAAGAATGAAGCATACAAAAAGCAAAAATAGGGCAAAGATCAATGGCAAACTTCTTGAAAATGCATTAAGAATTGCACCCTCGTCTATTGATTTGCTCGTTCAACAAAAGCAAATTCATCCTTCTCATTAACTTGAATTTTTTCTATCTTTATGAAATCCAAACGAAATGAAAAGAAACTTTTACAAGTTTAAAATAAATATGTACATGTACATATTTAATTCAAAATAAAAAAAAGTTAATTCACTGTAATAAAATTACATAGAGTAAATTTTTATTTCAGTTTGTTAAAAAAATATTGTATGTGTGGCTCAGCATTTTTTTTTTTTTTTTGCAGTATGGCCTTTAAACGGTCATAGTTTAAACAGCGATGTCTTAAATAATTAAATTATGAACTCTCAACAGATAAATCTCCACTTGAACAAAATTAAAATAATAAACTTAACAAAAATTGGAATTAAATTAATTCAACATCAAATAGAAATATTATACCTTCCACTGTGCAATTACAATTAATTCACTATCAGTTATAGGAATTGCGGGCTGGGTGGCGTAGTTGGTTTGTCGCTAGCCTTCTGTACCCAAGATTGCGGGTTCGACCCCTGCCCAGGGCCGAGTGGTATAGGTATCGGATTGTGGCTTGCCTTGTCACGAGTTCGAGCCCAGTACCACTAAAGACCCGCCGTGTAGGGCAGCGATGCACGTTAAATCTGTCGAGAGCTGAAACGTCCTCCCGAAGATGTGGTGTGGTAGTTAGGACATAGGGGTGCCCTCTCACGATCCACGTCACTTGACCATGGTTCCAAATTACGTGGTCCGTCGCCAAAAGCCCCGAACAGAGCGACGTTAATGTTCAATTAATCAATCAATCGACCCCGACCCTATTTTTTTTTCTGATGGATTTTCCTGATGCAGTAAATTGACAGCGGCTGTGTCGTATGATTATACAGCATGAAAAAAATCCTTTAAGTGTCCGTTTGGCTTGAATGCTCTCGGCAAAATTAAATTCCTAAGTACAAATATCGCATCGGAGGAGCTCAGTTGCCTCCCTCTGAGGAAGAAACTGAGAGTCAAAATTACTTGCGGTAATTGGCATCACCTAAATGGTTCTACACTATAAAGTGATACCAGCTCTTAGGAAGTGTACTAGGTCTGCAAAGGTAGAAATACCAATACGCAGCCCCAATATAGAAAAAAAATGTTATAGGAATTGCACTTATGTCTTTCTCATGATATATATCTATCGGCTTGGCAACTTCTGAAAATATAGTTTTATGTAATAGAGATAAATGCAGTTTTCTACAGAGAAAAGGACAGTTGTACAAATAATTTTAGAAAATGAGCTTGTTATCTCGCTGGAAGAAGTAAAAATAATCATATAAAAAATGATGAGGCCGTGAAGATAAGAACGAATTTCACAAGTGAGTGAATATTAACGTCACACTGTTCAGCTGCACGAAGGCTTTTGGCGACGGACCACGTAATTTTGAACCATGATCAAGTGACGTGGACGACACCTGAGCTGGCACCCCCTTTTCCTAACTACCACACCACAATAACGAGAGGAAGTTTGAGCTCTCAACAGATTTAATGTGCATCGCTGCCCTACACGGCGGGTTTTTAGTAGTACTGGGCTTGAACTCATGACATGCCTGCCATGATCCGATACCCTGGTCATTGGGCTATCGTAGCCCTTCACAAATTTATCAAATAACGAATGAGTGTGTTTATTAACGTTGCACACTTAAAGCAGCACGAAAGCTGCTGCTGACTAGGGTTTCTGATTTCCCTGATTTTTGTATTCCCCGAACGTAATTGTCGTTCCCGAAATTCCCGGAAATACATAAAAATTTTGAAAAATTTAAAAACAAATTACTTTTTAAATAAAATCAATAATAATTATATAAAATAAGAATACATATAAATACCAAAATGAATACTTATTTATATAATGAGCTAAAAAATGTATATAATAAATTGATTATTCATTTTTCAAATAGGATTTCAGAAAGCATAAACAATTTATACTTTTATCAATCAGCCTAAGTCTAAGCTTTGTGACGAACAATCCAGCAGCAGAAAATGCTAACTCGGCTTCAACTGACGATGGAGGAATTCTTTTTAAAGCCTCACATAGTTTTATAATGTTTGGTGATGGATTTTCAGTCAAGTCGAACAACTGCATCTCTTGTTTCATGAATTTGTTGAAACGTACTTTTTTCGGTTGAACAATATAAAACTTTTGTTTTAGCGTAAATTGCGTTCCCTAATTTTTCGTCCAACGTCAGAGGTTTTTCTTTCAAAATCACCATGCTCTCTTCTGAGTGCGAAAAGTTGGATATTGATTCCTCATCGCAGAAAAATCTTCTCCCTCTCTCTCTCTCTCATTTGGACTTGTCTGACCAAACAATTTTTACTAAGCAATTGCGAAGTATCGACAGTAACCGCAGCTGCTTCGTATTTTCTCCCAAAATTCCGGTATTGCATTAATCCTATTAAACTAACGTTGTGTCTGTCATTAATTCCTTGGATTAGATAATATTTCATATTTTTCTCAAATTCTAAATTTTGTTCGTCCAATTCTCCAATAACGAAAGAAAAAATACACCTTCTACAGTTAGCAAAGTTGCATTTCGACCATAATTTTTCTAAGCCAATTTTTACTAGCTTTAAGCGTACTGCAATTGTAGCAACAATTTCAAACTCTAGATTGGCCGTCCTTTGTTCTTCCTTAATGTCAATTAATACTTTTAAAATTGCTGACTTTATTTCTAAAAATCTTTCAAGCATGGCCAACAAACTATTGAAGTCGCGTGCGATTCCCGGGAGTATAAAAAATACAGAACTCTCATGATTTCCCGGAAACCCGGGTCCCCGGGAAAGAAACCCTACTGACAACGGACCTCGTAGTTTTCAGCCACGATCAAGAGACGAGGACGACGCCTAAGCCGGCACCTCACAATCTTCTAATTTCCATGACACAACAACTTGAGGACTTTGAGGAACTTGACGACAGATTTAACTTCCATCAGCCCTTCGACATAGTGGTCTTCAGTGACACTAGGACTCGAGAACTCGCGATTTAACAAAATCGACTACGAATTCGTGAACATGACCTCTCGGATTCCGCACACAACTGTCTAGTACTTAAATGAACAAGTATTTACATGAATAATATATTTCATGGAAAAGGAATTTTTATCTTAATCTATTGTTATAATGCATGTTGTAGCCAGTTGTAAGCTCGTGATGACGTTTCAACCTAATCCAGTGCTCGCATAATAATTCCACTAAAGATCTATGGTGTAATGTGTGCATATCAAACACGTGGCTCGCCGAGACCTCTTAAAAACATTTGAAATTTTTCCATTTCGAAATTTATTTTATGTCAACTTTTTTTAAAACTAATTTTCTATTCCTACTTTTTAAAAAAATCCTATTTGATGATAGAAATAGAATTTAGATTTATTTTTAACATTTTATTAAAATTCACATTTAATTTTACAATAATAAATTAATTTTTATTGGATTTTCGAATGTATTTATGCATTTTATTTATTAAAGGGGAACTATGATTCATTCTCTGCGAGCGACATTTATTTCTCTCCCTCCATTTCTGCTAGGAGGAGAACAGAGTGATTTCATAGACTACCATAGGTGGCTTTTTTTTAAGCTTAAAAACACAATGCGATCAAAATAGAGTATAATGTTTGCTCAATCATTTGCAAATGAAAGTAGACTTTGGTTCTTATTCATATTAAACTAAAAATTTATTTAATAAAAATATATTTAAACTTCACGAACAATATGTAAGAAAATAAATTAATTGAACAGGATAATCGTAATGTTTTTTTAAAAAATGGGAAGTGCAGTATTTTCATGTCCAAAACAAGAATAAAATATTATGCATAATATTTTTTAAAAAATGGTGCGTGGAAAGCCACGTGATAGAAGTGAAACTTCTTTGGCGACGTTGGCTGTATATGCAGGAATAGATCTAATTATATTAAACTGCCGGGGGAACTTACTTTAATCAAATAAAATTCGAACTTCGTTTATTGTATGAAAATATTTTTATTCAATTTTCTGCATCATCATTTTCCAAGAAAGACACAATACGTGTGTGGTAACTGAAGTAGGGTATAAAAATCCTCGATATTGTAGTCGATCAAAAAAAAACGTGAGAAAACTGCATCAATCGTCGTTCCGTATCTTGTTTATTCTCTAGCATCGGTATCCATTGCCAAATTCAGATTTCGTTTCAAGAATTCAAAGAGAGGTTTTGCTTCTTCTGAAGCAAATCGGTTTTTTATCATCATCGAATCCAAGGATTGTAGCAACCTCTGGTGTGTACAGCGCGAAGACTATATAAATAAAGGTGATAGCAGCTGCGACGGGACTACCTGGTGATATATAGACTTTCGACTGGACTTGCTGCTAGTTTTCCCCCTTTTTTTACGAAACTCTTTTCCTCTTTATGCAATTGTTCTAGGAATTCTGACTAGAATTAATTATAACTGAGCGGAAATGAAACTTAATGCATTACTCATACTACTCAATGTATTTATTAACAAGACACTATACGTAATGATTCTAGTGAGAACGTAGTGTGACGTATATACACAATGCTCCAGACACTCCCGTAACAGGAAGAGCCATATAATGGTAATATTTTGGTTGCGTTTATTCGTTAAAAACGGCACGTTTATAATAATAAAAGCTACAAAAATACGCCACGCGAGTTCATTACGAATAACAAGGGTACCCACTTAATATATTGAAGCGCTCCCCGTACCTTTCGTCCGAAGCAGCAAGAGGCCCAACTCCATACATTTGATACAATTTCCCCTTCTGCGCAATACCATACTTGCATGTTCTGGAGGGAAAGGATGGGGTGGGAAATCTACCCCTCGGAGAGGCGGGCAATCGTCCAATATTTTCACGGATATGGCACAAGTCCCGTAGTGTCCCCGTTCCCTTTTCCTCCCACTCGCTACCTCCTCACCATGGCAACGATTCGAGGAATGAGGAGGGGAAACAGCTATTTCAGTTCGTATTTTCACCATAACACAAAACTGGACAAATTTCCCATTCACTCTTACGTCTAAAGAAATTTAACTTCAAAAACCTTATTTCAGTTGCAAAAGAATTTAATCTTAAATCCGTACAAAAAATACTAACTATGAATATAACTATAATAAATGATAAAAAGATTTTTGGGGAAATCTTTTAAAACGGGGGCTGGGATTTTCCACCTCCAAAACCTTTTTTTCTAGCGAAAGGTGGATCGCCAAGGCCTTGGGAGGAACCGGTTTGCAGTAACCATATGCGAAAGGTTTCTCCTCACAGAAAAAACTCGGCGTAGTAATACGCTGCATTTCTGATATTCATTTTTAAAAAAAAGCTCATGTTCTCTTTGGAAATATTACCAGGGTAATATCAGCAATAGTTTTAATAATTTCTCGAATTTACATTGAAAATATAATTGAATCAAAATCAGATTTAAAAAACTTTATGCATTTCTCAATTTCTTTTTCAAAGCAAAGAATTATTATCATTTAAATACGAAGGTTTAAATACGAAGGTAAATTACATTAATTTTACATTTACAAGACATAAATGTCAAATTACACGTAGTTTTAATTTTTTGATGAACTAAGGAAAGTAATTATTTCTCTCTCTCTCTCTCTCTCTCTCTCTCTCTCTCTCTCTATATATATATATATATATATATATATATATATATATATATATATATATATATATATATATATATACTGCTGGACAATTGCTAAGGACGGATAACACTATCATCCATAGCAACCACAAAATGAAAGGAAGCAAAATGTGGAAAATTAGAATAAGTGCGGGATATTAGTAAGAAGAAGTATGAGTATGCAAATTTTTTTCCACGTCTGTTCATCATGTGATAGCGTTCATAAGAACTTTAAAGGTTTTGACGCGTGTGGACAGTTGTTGTTTCAAGTCAAAGTTTTACAGGAAGGATTTAATAGACGAACTTAAAATTTTTGGCATGTCTTCCCGACATCATATAGATGATTTTATGCGTGGCCGAATTATTGGAAAGATCGAAGAAGGGCAAAAAATAACATGTTGCCAGGGAGTTTGACATCGCACACAGCGTTGTTTCACGGCTATGGAAGTCATTTAAAACTACTGGAATGTGTAGTAGACGGCACGGGGGAGGTCGTGTTAGAAGTACGACGCCTGCAGAAGACAGATATATCGTCCTATCAGCAAAAAGGAACAGGCTCACCACAGCTCAGCAGGTGGCAAATCAGTTTCTTGCTGCCTCAGGAAAGCAGATCTCCCGAAAAACTGTTGCCAGACGTTTGAAGGGAGGAGGACTATACGCACGCAGACCTGTTGTGTGTGTCCCATTGACCAGACAGCACCATACTGCCCGTTTGCAATGGTGTCGTGAGCATCACAATTGGACTGAACAGGACTGGGCATGCGTACTATTCTCAGATGAGAGTAGGTTCAGTCTGTCATCGGATTGTAGACGCCAACTGATCTGGCGCGAGAGTGGTACTGCTTATCGTCCAGAAAATATCCAGGAAAAGGACCGATATCCAACATCCAGTATCATGGTGTGGGCCGGCATCATGATCAATGGCCGCACGCGCCTACATGTGGTTGCGAATGGGACTATGACGGGCCAACGATACTTTGATGAAGTTCTACTTCCTCATGTTCGTCTTTTCCGTGGTGCTGTAGGTGATAAAATTGTTTTTATGGACGACAACGCAACATGTCATCGAACACTCGCTGTTTAGGATTGTCTAGACAGCGAGGGTATTCAACGTCTCGTATGGCCAGCGCGTTCTCCAGATCTAAACCCCATTGAAAATGTGTGGGATGCTTTGGGGAGGCAAGTTGCTGGTCGAAACTATCCTCCGACAAACAAGAACACCCCATCCGTGCACTCACAGGGGAATGGGATAAATTGCCCCAACAGCTGCTGGATAATGTTGTGCAAAGTATGGTACGACGTGTGGAATGTTGCATCACACTCCACGGTGGACATATCCCGTACTGATACCTTTCTTTAAGGTGCCTGCTGACTTTTAGATGCATTGGTCCATTTCTCCGTACGCAGATCAAATGAACATTTTTTTTTCTTTCAGATGTTTCACAGCTTTTGTACTTTCCAGAACAAAAAATATTCTTTATTCTAATGTCTGAACAGTGTGGCAACTATATTTTATCCTACTAGGCCTCATGTCTCGCTTAATGTTATACTACATAGCAATTTGTGATCCGTCCTTAGCAATTGTCCAGCAGTATATATATATATATATATATATATATATATATATATATATATATATATATATATATATATATATATATATATATATAATTCAGAGAAATTTCATATATCTTATTATTCTAAATATATTAGTGTTGTTTTATTTCTATCATTATCTTAATTTCTAAAGGAGGTAATCACTCATGTTTTTCAAAATATTCAAATACTTTACTGAATTTTCCTCCATTATATTTATTCATATAGCTGATTAATTATAATCAAGAAAAAGATTATTTCATACGGAGTTTTTTTTTCGATGTGTAGTTAAAAGATATAATTTGGAGGCGAATATATATACTTGCAGAGAGAGAGTACGGTATTTTATTTCACACTTTTCATTTTTTTTCTCCTTTTTCATTTATAGTTTTTCGAAAAAATAGTAATTTACAAAAAATCGTTGCTATCACATAAGTTAGTGAATAGAGTATAAGGAAATTCATTTCTGCTCCAGATAGTAAATGGGATGAAAATAAATCCAGAAGTGTCCATGTAAAAAATATAGAATTCTTAACAACCGAAACCTCGCGACACTTAGAAGAGCAGATTTATTGAGAGGGGTAACTGTAAAATATCTTATCTGCACTATTAGTCTGAACAGGAAATCAATTCAATTAAGAACGAGCGCATTGAGGATATAAATATATTTATCTTAAATTAACGTATCAAAATTTTAGCACTTTTTATAAAACAAATTAACACAAATTAAAACAAAACAAACCAAATCTCAAGACCAATGTCTGTTTGAAATTCCTTTATTCTATATAATCCTAGATGATTTATTATTATTATTATTGTATCAACTTAAGAGATAAACTTTATTAAAGCTCTTGAATCCTTCAGTAAAACATTTTATACACATTTGTGTTTATAAGATTTTATGTAAGTAAGATTTTATGTGTATATTTATTTTTTAAACAAGTTATAAGATGTAAACATTCTTTTCTATGAAAATGAGTGAGATTTCCATACAATTTATCTTTCAATATTTGAATTTTATACAACTATAATTATACCAAAAATTATAATTGACAAAGTTTAAATATTCATGTAAAAATTAAATTAGAATTTGCATTCAAACAATGATGAGGTGTCAAAATTTATGTGTTCCTTAATTCATTGTTTTCAGATAAAAGTTGATAAACATTTAAAAACTTGTAAATCTCAAAAATTTAGAAACTTATTTTAAGAATATTGTATTATTACTAAAGATTGAACATATATTATAATTACTGCGAAATTTTAGAGTGTGAAAATGTTGGTAAAAGGAATATGATTGACTTTGTTTTATTGTGTGTTAACTTCTCTTTGTAAGACAAGAATGAATGTTTTAATCAACACGATTTAGATTTTTTCAGAGATTATAGCCATTTTTTTAAAAATGATAGCATTAAATTTAAATTTGCTTGTAGACCATAGCCAGAAAAAATATAATTAATAGCTGTTGGTTAATTTCAGAACTTAAAATAAGAAAGAGTAGTAAATGGTCGCTTGACATCTTTGGGCACTGGAACGCGAAGCTTTCCTCCGTCCCATACTTAACGTATTGGGCGCTTAATGTTGGTTGGCCTGCTTTCGAGATGGTGTTTCCTTATTGGTGGACATGGAAGGAGACAGTGGGCGGGGCGAACTGGCGATTTCGGCGGTCTCAGAAAAAATCAAGTCCAAATTCGGGCAAGCAGACGAGAAGCTCGTCTGCTATTGGTCGTCAGGAGTCGGTGAGCGAGAACTCTATTCACTGCGCCTGGTGTCGAGAATGTAATTAAGAAATTAGAGATGGGAACTTAAGTGAAGAGTAGTAAAAAAAATAGAAATTTTTTTAAGTAATTTTTTTTAAAAAAAAAGTGGTTTCTTTTAAAATCATTTTATTGTGGTAAGCTTTTCTTATTGTAAAATATCATGTATAGCATACCACTTTCAATGTTGTCATAAGTAATATCTAGGTCAGTGCTTCTCAAACATTCAATACTGGCGGCCCCTTATAGATCACAATTTTTTTCGCCTCCCCCTTATACATTAATAATGTACTGAATGCAATAATAATGCAATTTGACGCTAAAGCTACAATAGGCGATCTTAATTATAAACCATACAAATTAGTAACATAAGTATTAAATTTTGTATACTATTTTAAGCAAAATAAATAAAATAATAGGATAATTATTATGTTATTTTTCCTTTCTCTAATTTCTCAATTGAACATATTGCAAAATGCGGTAGCTGCTTAGAAGATAAAATATAGATATCTGCTAAATATAGAAAAAGAACTCAGAGGGTCAATTTCTAATCATAAGCATTCCTTATAAAAACTTTGCTTTCCAAGACAAGCTCATGGACATCATTAATGCTTATTAAACTTGTTTTCTTAATTTAGTATTAATTAATTAGTTATAAAATATTCTGTACAGCACTGATAAATTAAAAGTATACCGGCTGAAGTGCCCGCTCTTTGCACGAGTTCATTTAAAAGAAAATAAAACATTATTGATATAATAGCTGAATTGTAAGGGAAGCGCAAAGCCAAGTGCTCGACAATGTTTACAAAAACGTAAAATGATTTTTTTAAAATGGTTGCTCAAATTATAATTAGTTTTAAGCAAATTGTAATTTTAAGCCTCACAGAATTAGCATTTATAATTGATGTTAAACAGTAGCGCACACAGGAATTTTTCAAGGAGGGGTCCGGGGTCGAAAGTTCATCAATCTTGTATCAGGTTCCTTTTGATTTTGTCGATTTCTGGGAACAAAACACAGTAAAAAACTAATTCTTGACTAAATAATTAGCATTAATTAATAAAATTAATCATTAATAACAAATACTTAATTAAATTTTGCTTACTATAAACTTAGAATTAAAATCAATCGGAAAAAAAATCAAGGGCTTTGGGGGGGGTTCGGACCCCCCCCCCTTGTGTGCGCCACTGATGTTAAATAATGATCAATAATATAAAACATGTATTATTTTTAATTTTTCATGCGAAAAGACTTCAACATGTTTTAACCCGGGAGCAGGCGCGCACTCGATACGGTCGGGGTTATTGAGTCACCCCAATCTTTTTTTTTTTTAATAATTATTTTATTGTACGATACAAATCATGATTCCAGTAAATAATTTAACTAAGAGAAAGTTTACTTACCTACTTTCAAGGACTTTTCAATTTTTCTTTGGTAATAAATAAACAGTTTTGCCAGAATTAACGATTTCGTAATCTGTGTGTCCCGCGCGACCAATTCCGGGTAAAAAGTATATTCATTATGATAATATGTATGTTACTGCTAAAAGAATTGCGTGAAACGTTTTTCGTTATGCTTCATATGTTCAGAATATTTATAAAAACATGTCTTGGCCAAGTAATCCTTCATGTGCTTGTGTGTGTGTGTGTGCTCTCCGTGGTTTTCCAAATATCATAAAACTCTTTTGCATGGAAAAAAGCGCAACTAAGAACACATAAGAGAGAGGTCATAACTAACTGTACCAATAACTTAGAAGGTCAAACAGATTACAGCTATAATGTGCAGTATTTCAAAAATAATGACAGTGATGAATTTTTTATGTTTCTAAATTTTTTCGATTCTGGATCTGGGATCTGTGTTTTTTCTTAGAAAGAGTAGCATGTTAGGTTAAAAAAAAATGCGTAATAAAAAAAATCTCTCATCATGGCATTACAGCAAATCAAATAAAAGTTTTTTTTTATTTGGTTATAGGATCAAAGATAGCTAATTAGGTATTGAAGAAGTTTTTTTTTGCTGACTTAATATCGCGCGCGTGCGCCTATAAATAATATCAGAGTAATAGTGCATTTTTTATTATGTCTGAAAGTATTTTGTTTTAATTCATTCCAGTAAACTAATTATTTTTTAAATCTTTTATTTTCGATATGCTCGCGCCTCCCCAGGGGGGCACGCCCCACAGTTTGAGAAACACTGATCTAGGTACTAAAGTACTATTGAATTTTGTGGATAGGATGCAAAAATGAGAACAATTTTTAAAACCTTTTATACTTTACTCTGTGTGTACCAATCAGAGTTCCGTTTTTCTCTTGGTTATTACTACTTAGAAATATCTCTCTCGGTAACACTTTAAATTTTATTATCAAAAAAAAACATCAGACATTTCTACTTAATCTCTTAAAATGCATATATTCATAAGAAAATATTATGCTTTTTTAAATTTTTGAGGTGACACTTCTTTTCTAAGCTCCATAATACTCAAACATTTCTTTACATATTCTAAGAAAAATTAATTCTTAGTGTTGATTTTTAAGAAATTTACATTTTTTTTTACTAAATTCTGTGCTTTTTTTTTTTTTTTTTTTTTGCAGAGTTTTCTTCATGAAATTATTCATCCCAGTATATTGAAGAGAAAAAACATTAAATCTCATTTATTAAGTGATCAAAGTTTAGTGTTTCAAATGTTTTATTGTTATTTATTTATTTTACTCTTCA